>VYXD01012331.1:151531-187926 GCA_013397195.1 Hylia prasina | reverse complement strand
AAAAAAAAAAAAGAAAAAACCAATATGAAACCCTACCATGCCATTTATAGTCTCTTTATAGATGAGAGCATAGTTTGTGGAATGTAATTTGAGTTATAAATAATATTATTGTTTGTTTCAGCCAAAAAGCTGTAGCTGATTCAATTAGGAGAATGGATGTGTTTGTGTTGTGTTACTCATTTCTTCACTGTAAAGTATATCTTTAATGATAATCTATGGAAATTTTCTTGCAGTGGCAAAGAAAAGGATAATAAAATAACTTGCACAGACTTCTTCCAGTAAGAAAAATACCTGAGGATTATTTGATCTTTGTTCCCTTAAATCAAATAGCTGCAAACAAACAAACAAACAAATCCTATGCAAAAAAAAAAACCCACCACAACAAAAAACCCCAAACAACAACAACAACAACAAAGCAAACCAAAATAACAAACAAACAAAAAACCACCAAACCCACAAAATAAAAGCCAAACAAATTTTAAAGAAAAATAAATAAGGGAAGTAATGTGAATTGGCAGATTTGATTATGGAGTTCAGTTTTTAAAAGGGGCCATTTGTACAAATCTGGGAGAGAAGCTTAGTTATTTTTGATCATTTTCTCAATCTGTTCAGCTCCCAGGGTGTCCCATTCTCTTGGGTGGTGTGAGAAGCAGCAGTGAGCCACATAGTATCATATCAATCCTTAATGCTCACTTATTTCAAGCACCATTGATGAGGAATTACTTACTCTATGATGTCAAACAGAAATGTTCACTGCCAAAGAGAAAGAAATGTTCTTTTTGAAATATTTCAATTGAAAACACTATGCAAAAACACAGATGCAGCAAGTAGTAAGTCATGCTGTCCAGAAATCTAAGATGGCAATAGCAAAAGATTCATGGTACTTCTCTGAGCCATGTTTACATTTCATTTTTACATAGCTGATGATTTTTCTTCCTATTAAAAAAGGTTAAGAAATTCAGCTTAACTTTAAGAAAAATAAAACATTAAGCACTATAATGCAATAGTTTTAACACCAGGTTGCAATATGTGGAATGGATTGCTTCCATCAGGAGTAAGGCAGGTGAAGATGAAATATATTCTTGTGAGGGAAGGATAATGAGGGGAGGGGATGTGATTTTATTTTTAATTAATAAGTTCATGCAGTGAATATCTACAACAACATGCATAGCAGGAAGTCATGAACCATTTCCACAACTCCACAAGTGGCTGTTGTTTTGTTCAGGGAAAAGGTAGGGTGTGGGAATACACAGGGCCCTCCCTAGTGGATCCAGAGACCAAAGACCAAGCTCTGATTTGTCCTGATGCCAAAGGCCACTTTCAATAAATGGAAATAGTTATAAATAGAAATTCTGTTGAATGCAGGGTCTAAAAGGCAGCTGAACGTGATGCTAACTGGATCACACTGATGACTGTCACTAGTTTCAGAAAATGGTACACATTGGTCATGCTTTTTTGGAAAGCCATGTAGGCAGGCATTTGACTCATTTTGACAGTTTGTGAAGGGTTAGTGATCTGGATTTACAATAGCAAGTGCAAGTATAGTTATTTCCCTGTGATAGTTAATCACAAGGGTCTCAAGCTAATATAAGAAACTCAATGCCATGGTGACTAGGCTATTTCCATCAGTTAAACTGAAGTGTGTTTACCTGGGTCATGAGAAAGAATCTAGAATGTTATTGTTTTATAATAAGCATATTTTGGCATTATTATTATTATTATTATTATTATTATTATTATTTCAGTCATCTGAGGACCACAACCAGCAATTCCTTGTTTCAGGAGCTCATAAACTTGTGGTGAGTATATCTTGAATTGATTAGCCAGGCAAAAGAAACCAAACAAAAAACCAACCACAAACAAGCAAAAAAAACCCTGGGAGGACTACAGATATAAAGAAGCCAAGGAAGGGCTCAAAAACCCTGTGATGATCTGCAGTTAACATTATCCCTAACCTGAGCAAAGGGACAGTCAAAAGTGAGCACAGTGAGCAGCTTAAAGGAAGTTTTAAATAGTAACAAAGGTGGAAATTTTCATGCAACTTCTCAGGCATGCATTCTGTGGCAGTGTCACCCATGCTGACTGGACTATCCCTTCTCACCTGAGCAGTTCCATGTTTTGCACCAGTAGATAGCCATGGCAAGGGAGTGAAAACCAGAGATTAAATATAACTCCTTGCACAGCTCGTCTAGGAGGAGGCCCCAGTCCTGGTGGGAGTATAAGTCAAACACTTCTCCCAGAGCCTGGGGCACTCACCCTCAGCTCCCACCAGAATCAAGGCACCATCCCAGGCAACACAGATCCTAGAGCCAGGACAGGAGTTTCACCAAGCATCACTTGGAGCCCAACTCATGGGAGAGGTGAGCCCTTGGTGAGCCCTTGAACCCCATCATAACCAGGGTTACCTGGGACCAGGGCGTGTCCCCAGTGCACAGAAACACCAGGGGCCAACCATTCAGTCACTGTACATCATGCCTTACCCCAAGTACAAATAACCCTCCGTAAAAACATACAGTAAACCAATGGGGAGGTGGTGTTGAAATAAGTTGCATGTGAGGGGATGCATTTTATCTGTAGATTTTTAATCAGATTTTTTAACATCAATGAACAAACATGTAAGAATAAAAAAAAAATTCCTTCTGATAATACGTAGGTATGCAGATTGACAATGAGGTTTTTGGGCTTAATAAAATGCTTTGAGGTTTTAATTAAACCTCTGTCTCTGCTACTAAAAATATTTGAAATTTATTTAGGGTTCCTGCATTTCGGTACCACAGAGACAAAACCTTGAACAATGATGAAAGAATGTATGGAGACAACTTTATGGGGCAGTCCAGAATGCTTGTTGTCTTCTTTATCAGTCATCTCAGGCAATGTGAGAAAATGGGTGTTCTCCCTCTACAAGTGAAATCTGGGAAGAGACAAGAGGGTTATTTAATATCAAGAAAAACCCCAAAGCAATACGATCACTTAGTTCTCCTTGCAGGAGTAAATTCTGCCGTGAATTGTTGGGTAGAATATAAGAAAGATACAGCAGCAAAAACTTAATTTCAGGAGGTATAGCAACCCACTGAATATCAGCAGGTTCTCACCTAAGCACTGCCTAAGTGGTTTGAAGGTGAAAGTCAAAACACTTAAGGAAAAAATAAAAACAAATGAGCAGTAAGTTTGTAAATACAATGACAGGTTTCTTATGTAAAACAAGAAAAGTTAGAATAAAAAAAAAAAGAAGGTACATACATTAGCTGATAAAATTCAAGATGCAGAGGAATAATGAAGAGGAAACCATAACGTGTCTAAAAGTGGGGAAAAAGACACTTTAGAAAAAACCTACTTCCAACTTTAACTGTATTCACAAAATTCTGTTGAGTATCTTACGGTGAACATCAGTATTGCAAGATCTCAGAACATCAACAGGAGATGGTTCAAAACAGACAGGATTCCTAGGGAGTGTAAGGATTCACAGCAATATTTACGAGGAGCTCAGTAATGTGTTTGTCACTATTTTTGCTATAGTGAATTGGGGAATTATCTAAACTTATATTTTCAGCCAAAAGTTGTAACACACTGAAAATACCATCCGGTAATACATTAATTTACAGAGCATCAAGGTATGCTGCTTTTTTTGTTATACTGTGTGGCAAAGTGTTTTTGAAACACAGTTTGGAATTGATAGCTGTTTACCTCACATTCATGTGTATTTCTTCAGAAACATTTGCCGTATCTTAGAAGCAGCATATCTGCAATGTGGTGCAGGGGTTGCTATGGTGAGTTCACATCTCTTATTTAATCCCCTACCTGAGTAAATACACATTGTAACAACCGCTGTTAAAGGTGCTATTAGTAAAGTTATGTCAGCATTTCTATGAAAAATACTTGTTTTCCTGTTATGACTTGGCCAAAAAACAAAGAAAGCTATTCTTAAACGAAATCCACAGAAGCCCTTTTTCTCTTCCAGTGTATTTTTAGCTCAGCATCAATGCCTTTCTGAAGTCTTCAGTCATAAAAATCAAATTAAAAGATCAATGCATTTGTTTCTATTCTTTAGTAGTTAGTAATTTAGATTACAGTTATGGGATTTCTCATTTAGAAAAATCTTTAGGAAAATTTCGGGGTTAGTTTTCATTTCACTGTTCCAGTTGGTACCAGTGGTCATTCAGTCAGGCATTAATTGCAGCACTTATTTTACAGCCCATCTGTACTGCCAGAGTCACATAAAGACACTTGTGTATAAAAGACAACCAGGTCCTTAGTTCTTGTATTTAATAACTCCATTTAACTAAATGGCATCAGAAATGTAACCTGTAGACTCTAGTGCATTCTTTTTGAGTCACTTTCCATCCTAACATTTAAGAAATGAGTGCTTAGTTGGAAGTAATCTTTTATCTTTTTGGCACCTATTTACTGTCCTAATCATTTGCTTTGAAAAAGTCTGAATAAGTTTCTGAGAATATTTTTCTCCATGAGCATCTCCCGTGTATGTCAGGACAATTCTTGTACACCTTTTTAGGTTTATCTGATTAAATGTTTTCCTTTCATAGGCATTTTTAATAAACTGTTGTGGGAAATATCTGTATTTGACAAAATCTCTTACAACAGATAAAAATATTTTTGAAGCAAAACTGCTACAAAAGTATTTCTAAATACATGTGTTTACTCAGACTGTAGGTTTTAAGGATCTGGGTGGAAAAGTCAAAATCTACCATAAAAACCATATAAGTTTATCCAACTTGTCCATAAGGTCTAATTATTATCCCGGGACTTGCATGTGTGCTTTCATGTTGACCTTGTAAAAACTGTACTTTTTAGGGAAACCTTTTCTTCTGTGCTTCATGTCAATCAGTAAGAGTGGATGGTCACTTCTGAAGTGGATAAAGAGTGTGGTCGAATAAACACTTCTTCCTCAAAATTCAGGAAGAACATGGTTGGATAAAGAAACTCAGATCATAAATGTATTATTATCTGGTAATGAGAAGGGAAGGTTATTTTTTGAGAGTTTACTCCAAAAGTCAGAAAGAGAGAGGTGTGATAGGTTTTAGATGTTACCCTGGCATAAACCATAGAAGGTGTGTCTTTTACACAATTTAAATTAGGGCTCTTCATGTTAAATGGAGTCATAGATATCATTGAAATATTGTTGATGGTGTTTTGGGGAGTGGTTCCAAGTTTTAAATGCTATGATATTTGGATGTTACTGCCCAACCTGTTGCTCACTTTGTGCACAGGATAGACCTGAAGCTCTACAAAATCAAATACTACAGCACTAGAAGATGAGAAATGTCCTTTCAATCTTCTGCCATAAGGCCTTCATGCCAAAGACAAGCCAATATCTGACATTGCAGTATTAGGGTTTAAAGCAGCAACACTAAAAGTTTTAGAAAATACTGTCCAATAATGTAAACAAAGAAATAGTAGAACATAGTGGATTTTGCTTTTCTTGTTTTATGAGCCTATGAGTAGGATATGACTGAGGTACCAGCCAATCCACATTTCAAAAGAATTATCACTAAGAAGACTAGTAATTAATCTTTTATTCTTCTATTGGGATGCTGTATTCTTATTTTCCATACCAATTATCTTCAGTTGTATTAATCAATGTGCAAATAAATCCTTCTAAGACAATAAGTCAGCATGCTGTTTCTTTCTCTTTCTGTTTCCCTCACTTGTGCATAAAAGAGCTGGATCAAAGGAAGACTGGAATGAATGAAATAAGTTCTATATTTCTTGGAAAATTTTCACACCCCAAAGGTGAATACTCATGTAATGTCAGCAGGGTAAATCCTGGTAGCTCTGTCCCTCTCATATATGATAAGACACAAACGAGTTTTTCAAATAAACAGATCCAAGAAAACAGCACCTGAGGTCTCTGGAGAAAACCAAGAGAAAACAGCATGGTTCACCAGAGCAACGTGTTAAGAGCCGCCTCCCACCATCCCTTAGGCAGTCAGCATGTACGTGTTGAAACAGGTGACAGCTTCCTTCTGGCCATTACCTTTAGAATACATTCAAAGTATAAGCCTGAGAATAGACTAGACTAGACTAGGATAGGATAGGATAGGACTAGACTAGACTAGACTAGACTAGGATAAGAATAGAATAGAATAGAATAGAATAGAATAGAATAGAATAGAATAGAATAGAATAGAATAGAATAGAATAGAATAGAATAGAATAGAATAGAATAGAATAGAATAGAATAGAATAGAATAGAATAGAATAGAATAGAATAGAATAGAATTTAAAAACTTGTCCATTGTTAAAAATTTGTACCGGCATGATAGTATTTGTTGTATGCATCACTTTTCTGAGTCACAATAAATTGTTTTAAAGTTATCAATACATATTCATTGCTTTTGCTTAGTGGTAAGTCCAGAACTTCTTAGTGAAAGTCATTGGTGGCTAAGATTTCTTGATCTTACCTTCTTTATTCTTATGACAGAAAATTTCAGGTAAAGTTAGAAAGACAGATTCCAGACCTTGGAAGTTGTGGAACAGACACATCCTTGGTGCATAGTTTGACATGATTTTCATCTACTACTGTGAACTATTAGCACCAGAAAGCAAAAAAATCAAAACCACAGTATGATGGTTTTCACCATTATCCACATGTGTAAAATATAGAGAAGGGAAAATTCATCATCTTGTCAATATTTTGGATTTCATTTTCCTATCATGGAAAACACAACCTTGTGTAAAATAAAAATGCTAAATCATATCATCCTAGAGAGTTCAGAGTTTGAAGGAAGAAATAAAAAATATAAGAGTTATGTAAATAAGGAAGTTTAAAGAATGTTTAAGAATATTACATTAAGCTCAGCTATCCAATTAAAAGATGAATATTCATGCAGCATATTAGCCAAAAAATTCTACAAATACTAACTGATTTTCATAAAATCATTATGAAATAGGGAGAAAATTATTGTCACACTTTCCTTCTCATCAGAACTGAAAATTAGGTCTTAAAACATCTCTCACATCACTACCACTGAATGGGTCTTGAAAACAGTAGTACTCTCTGGTCTTTATGATTCAGTTTGGATTTCATAGCCACTAAGGACAGTTGCTCTATACACTATTAAACCATCATTTTGCTTCAAGGCAAAGTTTTCTTCAAAGTAAATAGAAAACTTCAAAACATTGCAACAAAAGATATAACATCTTGTTTTCCTAGAAATCTAAAAATTATCTTCATTTACAAAGTACCTGTGATTCCTAATATACCTCATTTTCTCTTTTTTTTTTAAATTTATCCAGAAATTGGATCTGAAAATTTAAAGGTAATTTTTCAGAAATTACTGTTAAAGTCATTGCAGAGGATGAGAAAAGATAGGGTAAGTTAGCTAGAAACAGAAAATTCCACTCTGAACCCAAAGATTGACATCTAAGGAGTAAACCTGTGTTCCTCAAGCTCACCACAAGTCTTGTTAAAAAGCATGGGTTTACCCTTCTTCTTTTAAAACAGATTAGTGGGTAATGTTCTGATTATTGAAACTGAGAGAAGCAAAATTGCTGGATGTTGCAAGAATATGATTTTTTAGTATATTTCCTTTTTACAGTGAAAAAATTAGGGGATAACAAGGCTACTCAGACAGACCTTTGCCAGTAAAAACACTTTAGTCTGAATAAATATCTCAGGATTCAGCCCATGTTTCTACTTTATGTTTTGTTGCCTACAAACTCCAAAGCAAGTGAAAACACAGAGCAAACAAAAGAGTAAATGGCTGATGGACATTTTTAGTTTTGTTTGAAACAGGTGTCACAGGACTTCACACATCTTAAAAGTATGACTCATCTTGTACCTTTTTGTTTCTTCTTTTACTATGGGAAAACATCATTCCTACTCTGAGAAAGTTTATTTTTGTGTTACTTAGTGTACCCTCAGATCAGAGCTTTCTCCATGCAAGAGTGACGTTTGTCACATGCATAAATGCTGCCCACATGAGTAGAAGGGACATTGAGTCAAGCCCTTTCTGACAATTTACATCATTGGCCAGTGGTGGAGGAGAAGATGAGTGATATCGCCTCAGCTCTGGTTATTCCCAGTTCCTTTGGCTTTGGAGACAGAATGGTTGCAGAAACAGTTCTAAGAGAGAAGAAGCACTTTGGAAATTTCTTCTGATGATTAAAGTTGTTCACCGGGTGAAGGGATTCCTATCCAGAAAATATCAGAGGAAAGTCTAAAACAGAGTTCAGGAAGAAAGTGCAAAGCATGACTGGCCCAGGAGGCACAAATTTTCCCCTCTAGGCAAAAGCATCAGACCTAACACAGAACTGGGGCATTTGAAAAATCTCTGTTATCACTGTTCCTATTCAGGATGCTGCATGAAGCGTAGTGATAGCTAGTCCAGCTGCACACATCATAAAACCCACGTTATAAATCTCAGTTGTTTACCGCTTAACATAAATCAGAACCAGAGTGGAACACATCATATAGCTCAGAATTACAGTGTCAATACAAGAAATACTTGTTTCCTCTTGCCAAAGTGATGAAGCTAGAGTAGCAGATCTTTAACATCAAGCCAAATATGGACAAGAAGGAGCTCTATACACAAACACTTCTGGGAATAGAAGTGTATTCATTTTCAGATAGAAATATCACTGAGCAGTACACACAGACATTGCATCTGTATGGGAAATGGACATTTCCCACCTTCATAATTACATAAGGCTATAGAAAATAAATTTCTCACCACATAGCACTACTTGCAATAACAAAACAATTTTTATCTTCTGACTCTCCTTATTTTACTGGAATGGAGGTGGGGAGAAATCCAGCTCAGTTCATTAGCATGTTTAAATAGTGTCTTTGAGAAAGGATTCAGAAGCAAATATGTACCATTGCACTGGGCAGCTGCTCTTGTGGATTTCCAGTTAAACAAACATCTATTGCAAGGTATGTCTCGTAAAGAGGTTGTTTTCTCTAGGCTTTTTCTAGGGTCATGGTCATCACCTGGGAATTGTGGTTTTCAGATTTATGAAATTACTCATCAATATTTGTGCACGTTTTGCAAAATAGTATAATAAACAACAGTGGTATATGAATATGCAACGCATATAAGCAGAACATTAATTTCCTGTGAGAGTTGTTGTTTTCCAGATTTTACTTCAAACTCTGCTTAGCAGAATCAGGCAGAGTAAGCAACAGAACTTGTACCGTGTTAAACAACTTCTAATATTTGAGGGGGAAAAAAGAAATGGAAACTAATGGTGACAAAATAAATATATACTATAGCTCTGTTTTAGCAATACCTGTATATTTAATTTTCTGATTATTTTCAACAGGCAAGAGCAAGGTAAAGAATGATGAGTCTTTGCAGAATGATGAACCCTTTGCAATTCCCTCATTGCACTGGGTTCACAGTCTTCCCTGCTATGTTTATTCATTCAATCTGTTGAGCCAGGAAAAAGCTTTATTAATAGGAATGGATTAAAAGAAATATTAAATGTGTACTGGAAGTCAAGAGCCATCTTTAGTACTTTGGTGGTTTTCATTAAAAAAAAAAAAAAAAGCTGATATATTAACACATTCTTCTCATTACATACCATTTTAACCAACATGGTAAATACATTTGTTTTCAACTTCAGAAAGACAAAACTCTCCAATTGAGATATTTTTTTCTGAGTGCTTCTGCAACTGTTCAGAATTACAAGGTCTCAGCTGCTGCCAAGCCTCTGTACTCACTTCTGACTTAGTGCTCAAAGTGCTCAAAGTGGGGTGAAGTGTCTGGCTTCTTGTCTCTGATTTTTAGCAGCTGTGCTTGAATTGAAAGTTTGATTGACAATTATCTTACTTTGACGGAAGCTTGATTACTTGGGCTATGAAAAGATTCTTTATGCTGTTTGGTAATAAACAGTTATTTTTTTATCACAGGTTTTTAGCATTAACTTACTTGTTCTTGAACAACCACAACAGCTATTTTTTTTAAAAAATTAAATCAGAAATATTAGTTGCTTGTGCCTTAGTGTCTAGTTACTTCTTGGTTTTTCTTATTTTGATGAAGTTTTAGCACAGGTAAAATACAAAACCAAACTTTCTCCAAGAGTTCTAGTGAGAAAGAACTTTGATAAACGCTATTAATTTAGGATTAAAGAGAGAAGTAAAAGCCTGAAGTAAAGGCCCTTTGATAGCAGTGGGGGATGAGTAATGGAAAATGTTCTTGCTGTGGACTAATCAGAGTATAATTGCTAAAGGAACCAATCTTTCATTAATTGCAAAGGCAGTAAACTCAATCAGTCGTAGTGTCAAAATATTGCAATTCAGTTGAAGAATTTTAGTGAACTAATTGATTTAATTGTTTTAAGTAATGCCATTATAAGAGTCGTTATTAAGAAATATTATTCTCAGTATAATTTTCTGAAACAACTTTTTATGAGGCACGTGATTTTCATTTAAAAAAAAAAATCAGACAATGGTTCTGATTTAAAAGAGTGTCTTGACTAGGCTATGTTTTATTAGAAACTACCAGTACTTGATTTTGGATGTCATTATAGATAGTGTGAAGCACTTTGTAAGTAAGGGGTTCTTTAGGTGCATTTAGCCTAGCTTAAACAGGTCAGATGGCATTTTGTGAGTCAGAAAACTTTTTTCATCTAATCTGCCTAATCCAGATATAATGGACCAGGGATGTCTGCCTTATGCTTTTGCACACCCTCCCTCCACTCCTGTTTAGCCATGAGGGGACATTGTACAAGTGTCCTAATTTTCTTGCTAGTTCCAGAATTCATTTAAACTGTAATAACCAGTCCTGGCTTACCTTCCAGTCCTCTGCCTGCTTATTGCCATCTCTCTCTGCCATCTGCCTGATGTTCATGCAGTCACACAGTGAGTGGGAACAGGACAACACTCTGGGTTAAAACTAGCTTCTTTTCTTTTTTCCCCTCCCATGTGTATATATGACTATTTGCAGTCACTGGGGGAGCAAAGAGAGTGAAAACACTGATTGGGTCAGTGGGAAGTTGGCACTGCCTCTTTTAGCATCAGCACTTGCTTATGTTGACTTAAGGGAGTTGTGGGACTACAGAATTAGCATCACTCCTATGAGGGTCAAACCCAGCTAGGATCTGTGGAGCAAGAAACAGGAGCCCAGATACGTCAGCCACTGGTTCCCTTCCTCTCCCTCTCCCAGTGTTTAAGCTGAATGAAAAATTCATCTCATTGACACCAGTTCTCATGCAGTATCTTTTAAATTCAAAGCCAGAGGGAGAGTGCTGCATGTAACCCTATACAAGCTGCAAGTGCAGTATCCTGGCTGTATTTGTGTAATCTTTCTGTGTCTGAGACAGTGACAATAAATATTGACCTCATTGCAAAGCCAAGCAAAATGTCTGGGAGGTTTTCATGTAACCATGAACCTTTTGCGTGTGTCTAGCAACATCCCTTTGGTTATTGAGTCACAGACAAACCTGATGACGCAAGTTGTTGAGGGGGAGGTAATGTAACTTATTAGGTCCAACAGCAGAAATCAGGAGGAAACAATCACATTTCTAGATGTCCAAAGGCAGAGCTTCTTAGCCTATCAGAAGTGGTACAAAATGCAGGAAGTAGCAACAGTGACTGAGTTCTCATAAGATGACTTTCTTTGACTGTTATTTGTGTCCAGAATGTGACTTGACAGACTTCCCACCATCAAGTTGTGGAGTCAATGCAGCTCAGGGGTTCAAAAGGCTTTGGCCAAAATGTCTTAAAAGCCTCTTTGTTATGCAGAAACTCATTGCAGCTTCAACATAAAAATACAATTGTCGGTACTGTTGCTTTATCACTGTTATTTTTAGCTATTACATATATGTCTCCTGTGGGTTTTCCTCTCAAACATTATTACACCATAACAACCATACAGTCAGGTAGTACATGACTCTTTCTAATTCACATTTTTTGTGGAATGAATAGAGCTTAAAACTCGGGAAATCTTAGGATTGGAAGTCATGAAGGCACTTCCCCACGAAGAGCCTCTCAGTGTTA
Organism: Hylia prasina; assembly: GCA_013397195.1. NCBI lineage: Eukaryota > Metazoa > Chordata > Aves > Passeriformes > Sylviidae > Hylia > Hylia prasina. Next base: position 175,967 of record VYXD01012331.1, on the reverse strand, counting down.
GGTGTGGTACTGAGAGGGAGAGGACGCTGCTGGGTCAGGTACAGACTGCCACCACATGAGACTGCTAAACTCGGTGGATCAGTGGCTTGACTAGAGAGACCAAAGCCTTACAGAATTTTCACAATTAGGTCAGTGCAAAAGTATGTTTTGCACAAGGTAGCAGGAGGGATATAAAAACATGACAGTGTAATAAACATTCTTCAGCTAGTATAATAAACAGAATTTGGAGCCTTCAGAGCTGAGCCAGATTTCTCTTTCAAAAGAAGAAAAGTGCATAGCCAGGCATTGTCTCATATGATAAATTATAGTAATGAGTAATAACAATAACATGAATCATAGTTATAAGTTATCTGGTGATTTAAATTTTTTTTACAAACTATAAAGCTTTATAGAAAGACACTATCACGGGGTGTCATATACTATCAAAAGAAATATGTGGAACTGATAGAGACTAAGTTTTTCTAGCTATGAAGTTTCAAAAGAAAAAATTGTAGGTACAAGAATGTGTCACATGGAGTAAGTTTTTACCCTTTTTTGCATTGCCTTTTTTTTCATGTGGCTTTTTACATCATTAAATAGCTGATAAATGGCAGACAGCTTTTACTGAGGACTTTGCATTCTCTTCTGCTACTTAGCCTTGAATGCACTTATCCCTATGGTGTTCAAATAAAACAGAGATGTACTGCATTCCCAGTTTTGCAGACTGAGGGCTGTGGAACAGAGAGTGGATTAAATTCACCAAGGACATTGCAACACCTGGTTCTGAGGTGCTGTGAGTTTATGTGAAAGGTATGTTTTGGACAGACATGCACCAGCACTGCCCATGCTCAAAGCCAGTCCAGCCCATGGAACCCTTAGGAGTGCAACAGAGGAGAACTGAAGCATTGTTAGGCTGTCATATCCCACACCAGTAGGTGTATGCTTGGTGTCTTTCGAAGAGATTGGGCAGACTGAACATTGAAGAAACTGACTTTATAGAGCCTGAGTTGCCCAGGTGCTGAGCTGCTTAACCCTGCCCAGGTAGTGGCCATACCAGACAAGACGCTCTCCCCACGGAAGATGTCAGTGCTCAGCACACTGGCAGTGAACACTGGTGCCTAAGCTCTCCACGAATGTTCCCTTGGAGGTGTGTTCAACAAGGAGGGAAAGTCGGCAGCAGAACCACGAATTTTTTTTTTTTTTCCCCTGCACAAACTGTAAGAGCCCTGAGGAGTACTCTGGGAATACAGCATATTCCTCCCACTGCCAGAAGAGTGTAGTGGGCTCAGACTCTGCTGGGACAGAAATGTATTGGTTTCACCTCTCTTTCATTGATTTTAATAAATGGGAAATTATTGTAAGGTGACAACGCCCATAAAAGCATGTGTCCGAAGGCATGCTTTTACCCTTGTGTGAAGATAAACCTTTTTAGGAATGACATCTCATTGTGACTGCTTCTAAAGAGCTGACTGCTTTCACAGTCTGAGAAATGTTGTTAAATGGTGCAAAGAATTATATACTGTTCAGACAGCACAAATAGCAATACTGGTCTGTCACAAAGTCTCCTAATGAAAGAGGAAGCTGATTGTTTTCTCAGGCTAGTTTTAATTGCATCTAGTTTACATTAACATCTTGTTAGTGTTTTATAAACAGAACTGTAGCATTACTGGTGAAACTTAGTTATCAGAAGCTTTTTTTACATGTTTTATAAAACTTGTGCCTCTCTGCTTCCAAGGAGAACCTGTCTTTCTCTTATATTCCCATCAGGTTGCTCTAGACAGCAGTAATATCCCTACTTATCCTTTTTTCTGGAGGCTAACTCCTTCAACCTTATCTTGTATGCCTTGCACTCCATCACCATCTTGTTTTACTCCTTCTTGGGGGAGCAAAACTCAAAATTGCCTGATGGAGGGGAATAATGTCTTCCACACCTTTGACCTGCTGGCTGTACTCCAGCTAAAACAATCCATATGGTTTCATGAGAAGTCTTCCAGGCCTTCATTCCATGACCGTGGGGTTAAGAATCACGATGGCCAGGCCTTCCATGCCAGCCCATTATGCTGGCACATACAGAGGCATTTGAGAACTGTACACTATTAAACAAATATAGGCTCTTCTGGCTCAGCAAAAATGAACGTATATGTTCTATGTGTTCCCTATTAAATGATGAAGAGTGAGTCTGTGTGACTGGGAGTGTGTTTATCTCACAGTAGATAACTGCAGATACAAGCTATAGTGGACACGTGGTCATGCAATGGGACAGGCGCTGGGCCACAGCCAAGAGGGATCCATAAGCAGGCTAGCCTAGCGTATAATCCTGCTGGAAACCTTTCCTTACTCACAGCTGAAGGGCCTCCATGGGGGGGGCAGTGAAGGTGGAAACCACCCAGATGAAATGTTCTGGCAGGTTGGATCTGAGCTGGGCCAGTCCTGATGAATTGTTCACGGTTTCACAAGTATTTTGAGCTGCTGCAAAAATTAGCCTCCTAAAATAAAGATGGAGACAAAAATATTAAACTAAGTTTAACGCCTTTTCTTTCTGGATCTTCATGTTTTCCAGACCTTGAAAGAATCAGAGGTTCCAAAGCCATGCCTAATACGATGCTCCTAGAGATCTCGAGTCTCAGCAACTCTCACTGCCCAAATCACAGGTGTCAAACCAGTTGTACGTTTGAGAGCCTGAATCACTTGCTCACATTTGGGCAGAACGTGGCAGCAGCTGTGAGAAATGCCAGGAACTCTCTAGTCAACTGAAAATGCAGTTCTCTCCCCTTAGCAAAAGTCAGAGTGAAAAGAGATTCATATATGTCAGTACAAAAAGCGATATAATAGCTCAATATTATTCAGCTATTATATTTAAAAACACATAAAATCATAGTTTTATACTCCATAATATTCAGCAGCCCCAATCTACTACTTAGTGAATTCATCATTCCTGTGCCATGCAGCTTTGTTTGCTCAGTTTCATTCCATGTAGAGCATGGACAATATGTACTTTCTAGCACACATGGACATTTTCGAAGCAAACAATAGACACAGGCTTGTGGTGAAAATATTCAGGTAGCCCCTGCCTTTGCTCAGGCAATGCTTGAGGCCAGGAATAATTGCCCTGACAGTGCAAGATGTTCCCAAATGTATTCTGAAAATAACGGAGGGGGGAAATGGCGCCACTGAAATAATCTTTTTAGGTGAAGATGTAGAACAACAGAAAAAACCTTGAGTATGTTTTTCCTCTGTTCCTGACATCATTAAAATGGAAAGAAGACAAAAAAATATTATGGCACATTCTTAAAAATAGTATGAGCAATACCTTATACCCTTCCCAAGGCCAAGACTCATACTGCAAGCCTCTAAGCAGTGGTCTGAAGTGCATTAAAGAAGCTAACTAGTGACCATAAACCCCTTCTAGGGGTCTGAATCATTTTCAGAGATGTTCCTCTCTCCCTCTCTTGGTATTATACAGACACTGAGGTAAACTGCTTCCATTCTTAGTCATTGCAGTGAATTGCCTTTTGTTAGGTGTTATGAACCTCCAGTTTTCCTTTTTACTTAAAAATATTGGGCAGCAATAAATACACTCTGCAGTGGCAGGAATTGTTGCAACAAGGAGAGGTAGTAATACCACAAAGGAAATATCCTGTGCTGTCTGTAGTCATCCCTAAAATTTTAAGCACACTAAGTCAAAAAGTACAGGAGAAAAGCAGTTAATATATAGTAAATTATAGCCATGACTCTGAAACTTGTGGTTTTTATTGGGAATTCTATTTTATAAAATTAATCACATGAACTTTATCTAATATTCTTTTTCATCTCTCCCTCTTAGTTCACTGTAGCCAATTACAAATGCAGCTTTTCATACTTGCCTTGTGAAGATCATTTTTGCCAGAGAAACTGAAATAAACTTAGGGATAAGAAGAAATTCTTGTTTTGGAAAGGAAACACAGGATGTTGCAACCTTTTCCAGAACATGCCAGTTATTCTGCTACACATAACTTAATACATTTAACAACTAGCCTCAGTTTTCTTTTGCAAAATTTGTGAATATTAATATTTTAAAAGAACACTTTGAGTTCTTTTGTGGGTAGTTATGTATTTACAGTGTATGTGTGAAGACAAAAAGACTACTAAAGCCAAAACCTGCCCACTTTCCTCAGCAAATCTCTTCAAGAAGTCAATGGACTATTGAATTCCTCAGTAAGTCCTTTTTATAACTTATTTCTGGCACATGGAGCATTGTTTGCCTAATGTCTGGCCATGTCTCACCTAATTGCATTCCTGCCATCGGTATTTCCGAGACCATCTTTAGTATCTTTGTGTCTGTGTCTGTGGCACTAAGCAGTTTCACAGGCTCATCAAAACACTGGTTGTAAGAGACTTTTGGAGAGCAGCTGGTCCAGTCTCCTCCAAAAGGAGTGGTTGACATGAACACCAGGTCATCTCAGACATGACTTTGCCTTATACAACCTCAAAAACCCTCAAGGACAGTGGCTCTGCAGCCTCTGCTCCCTCACCAAGCTCATGTCCAAATTTGCACTACCGTTTTCCTCATGTCCAATCTGAACCTCCCACACTCTGGTGGCTTCTGCCCCATGTCTGGGCTTCCTGGCCCAACTGAGAAGAGTCTGCCTCTGTAATCTTTGCAACTACCCTTAAAGAAGCTGTAGCTTGCTCTCATGCCTCCCTTTATCTTCCCCCAGCTTAAACAAACAACCCTTTCCCAAGCTTTTCTGTTTTGAAAAATTCAAATGTTTCTCTCTGGCTGAAATCATGCAGCACCTTGAATTTGCAGGATCTGAGTGAGAATTCAGATTGCCTGAGATGTCAGAGGTATCACTGCCCGTCTTGGCCTTAAACTTTTAAAAAATGAGAAAAAAGTCCAATCTTTAATTGGTACTTCTATGGGTAAAACATAGCAAGAGTCAAATAATACTGAAAAGATCCCTGAAAAAAGCTTCCTAACCCTTTTAAGGTGGGATTTGGACCTGTGTATACATGGGTATGTCAGGTGCTTTGAATGCAGCTGGTTTATTATCACCAGCATTACTTTTACTTGTAGTGTAATAGTGTAGAGCAGACAACCACAACAAAATTACAAAATACTCTTCAGTTTGCTCTGCACACTGTCTCAGTGCCAATGACAATGAATACAGAGTGAAAACGAAACACAGAGCTACAACAAAATCTCCTTCAACTTCAGAAGATAGTATTTGAGCAAGAAGAACACACAGACAGATAAAGGCTCTTGTGTCAAGAGGAAAGTAGCATGAGTCAGAGAGCAGCAGTTACTACAAAGCAGGACAATGTTAATGAAACATTTAACACAACCTCAAGCTCCATAAAAACAAGGCCAAAATACAGAGAAAAAAATATGCTTAGTGTTTTGGTAAAAACATCTCCAGCACGTTTAGTACAATCTTATTTCATGCTCTAAAGCCTTTTTGTCAAGCTAGCTCCAGACATAGCAATGTAAGCAGCCACAAGGGCAGCACCACAGCCCTGAGCTGTGTTGCCCAAGCCCCCAGATCCTGGAGGCTGAGCACCAGCTGCATGGGGGGCAAAAGCTGGGGCAGGTAGCAGAACATGCTGGACATCCCTCAGCAGTGATCCCCATGTTTGGGGGATCTCAGGTACCAAGCTCTGGGCCAGCACCTCCTGATTACAGAACCAGACCAGCTCTTTGGGTCAAACAAGGGCTCTGAGCAATGGCTGAGAGGTTTTGCTCCCTAAAGAGCATTATAGTGTTCAGAAAATGGAACCTATGTGTGGCAAATGTGAGAGGTTGGGCCTGGGGGGAAAAGGACCACTGAGTCTTTTTTAATGGCAGTGCCACCACTACCTGCTCTCAGTTCTGCCAAAACCTCTGCTCTGGAAACACCCTTCTAACTAGAAGACTCTGGAAATACATAACTACAGAAGATTGTTCCTGCTTTCTCTGTTCAAGAAATGTGGCCTCAGTCCTCAGATCTGCTGCACCTGGAAGTTTCTCCTGTCAGCAATGGCAGGTAGTACTGCAACAGGAGTTTCCTCTATGAGACATGAGGTAGCCCAAAAGGCACCAGAAGAGAAAAATATGACATCTACCAAATATCATAATTTTAACTGCAGATAATCTGGCTTCCTCAGGGAAAGAGTAAACAGGGGTCTGGGCTAGGCAAACACTCCCTGGTGAGCTTCAGGGTGTACCATAGGCAGAGGTGACTAACGGAGCTTGTAGTGTGATCCCACAAATTACCAAAGAAGAGATTTATTTAGTAGTTTTTGGTGGAAAAGTAACCAAGAGTACACTTGGCCCTTTTTTGAGTGTAAGTGGAGCTGCTCTGACTGCATGACTCTGTGGCAAAGACGTCACACAGAAAGCTAGATCCAGCTACAAGAGGCAAGGGTGGATATCACAATCTTGTGCTTTTTTTTGTTCACTGTTTCCAACATTCTCATCAAGAATTTAATCCTGTACTTTGTCAGAAAACAAAAAGAATTTATTTTTTTTCCTTTGAACTCTTGCACGACCTCAAGCAATACTAGCAAATACAAAATTCTCTTTACAAATAGTGAAATCAAGCACAGCCAAGCTGAAGACAAAACAGAAAGGGTCTTGAGTTAGCATGTGCCTCCCTTCAGTGTGAAGACTGGACACTGGCATTTGTGCTCTGCTGAAAGTCTTTTCTGATGACAATTAAGCAGTGCTTTTCTAGTCAGGGATAGGCAGAAAGAACAGGCAGACTCAAAAAAAACTGTGTTAAAAAACTGTTAGCTGGCTCTTCTCTGCAGACAGATTGCCTACAGGCACATGAATGATTTCTGCCAGCCCCATCTGCCTGAACACCTTGCCTGGCATCTTTGAGGCATCAGGTGGTGGGACAGGGGCACTGCTGAGCACCATCAGCCCTGATGACTCCATCCCCCCATGCACTGAGGAAAGATCCACCCAACTACCACGATGTGGTTACAGAGAGAATTGTGCCACACTGCTTAGACTCAGTGGGAATCAGCAATAGGCATGGATATTTGTGGTATTTGAAAGGAAATTACCTCTAATCTTGATTATTGTTTATTTAATCAGGTTCAAAAATTGCATCAGAAGTAATTTTCACAGCTGTTAGAATTTCACAGCTGCTGATTTGTTAGTACATCTGTCCCCAAATCTCCCTGCTGTTTTCTTTATGGTTTGCGGTCTTATTTTCCTTTGTTTAAAGAAATGTTTTTCTCTCCCCTATTGTTACATGAAACAGCCACATGAGCAACAGTGCAACAAGGAGGCTGCTCATACCCACAGCCCTGTCAAGTGTGCAAAGGCTGAAACAGAGCACAGCTGCCTCCCTCAGCTGCCCCAGCAGCTCTGCTCCCTTACCCTAACAATGGCATAGGACAACTTGGTGCCAAACTTCTGCTGAGAACTGCTTTAATACATTAAGGACACCTATTCTTGGTCATATGTCTTAGAGAGAAAGCCTGTTTCCCTCATTAGATCAACTGATGAAATGGAAAACACAGGGAGATTTCAGACTCAAAGTCCATTCAACAGGCCCAAAAATTTGTTCATTTTTCCAGCCATGTGCTAGGTTTAAATCAAGATAGGACCTCTGGCTCCAAACCTCACACTTCTTAATCTTTGGATCGCACTACTTTTGGCATCATATGGCATGACTGGCCTTACAATCAGTTGTCTTTTCATGGGAATGCAGAACTGAGGGAGACAGAGCTTATTTTTGTTAAACTACTTGTCTAAGTCTATATTGGAACTCAGATTTCTTTTTTGAGGGGGAACTCTGAAACCAGCACACCACAGCCAGTGCTGGCAGCAAGCAAGCAGAAGGCCTGGTCCCAGTGGAGCAGGGTTGGATTCCCACAGGTGGTCACCCAGCCTGAGCTAAAACAGTCTGAGTGCTCCACAGGAAACTGTAAGAATTAAAAATTACATCCCCTCACTTGCCTTCCTGCCTTCACAGTCAGGCCAGTCTAAGGGCTTTAATCACAATGCCTACATGGGTGGGAGGGCCAGAGGTTTAGTTGTGGGCTTTAATTATGGTCATTATGTAATTGGATAAAATCCTACTGTAAATTCTGCAGTATTACAGGCACATCATAGATAATTAAATACTTCTCCCCAGGCCTATATTGGCATTCATTGAATAATATTTGTCACTGGACATATGTCTCCTCAGCTGAAATTACATTAAATATTTCAACTGGGAAACCAAGGCACAGGTCCAACAGCCCCTTTGAAAGCATACTCTTTGGACCAAGTCCAGACAGGCAGTGCAAGATGTAGCTCTGCTGTCACAGAGGTAAGAGCAGTGTGGGAGCAAATAGGTATTTCTCCCAGAACTTATTTTCCAGGCTCTTTATTATTGTGCTACTGCAAGTTTGATGCATGGTATCTTTATTCAAAGATCCAGACTGTCAAATGAAAGTGTGATCAAGCCTGGCTGAAGCATTCTGAGGATAAACGTTTTGAAATAGGGCTAAGCTCAGAGAGCAAATAGCTCCGGTAACTGAGATGTTTGTCCTCAGTGTGCTCCAATAAACTGATTTACCTTTCTACTTTTTTCCCCTTTTTTTTAAAAGAGCTGACGCAAATTTGTCAAAGGGAGTTGTTGGGTGTAGCAGCTGTTGATTGGTTCATCCCATACACTCCCATTTGTCTTTAAATCATTGTTCAGCTGCTCTAGCTTGCATATGAGTAAACTTTTTCTTACAGGTGCAATTCCTAAAAGATATAACCTGCCTAGAAAGTGAGGAAAGGAACCGGCTCAACTCAGAGGTAGACTTTTTTTTTTTCTTTATAAAATTTTGTCAATGTATTTCAGACACTGGCCACATGTTCAGCAACTGGGAATTATAAATTTAATTAATCTGTAAATATAAGTGCAATATGAAGGATGGGCTCTTTAAAATTTACTGACATGGTAATCTGTGTTGGCAAATATCTTTGGTATTTCTTCAGGAATGAAATTTAGTCTTCTCTTTTGTACAGAAAATCAAAACCTAAGCAACCATAGAAGCAGTGAAAGTATTCAAAAGTACCCTTCAGTTAAGAAATGAATGATTTAAAAAACTAATTACTGCTTTCCTTTGCAGCCCTTGGCTATCTTCTGAGAGTTTTTTTTCCAGGCTCTTGAGTTACTTGGCTAATATTTCTTTAAACAAATTAATTTGGGAAAGTGGGCTTTACATTTTAGTTGTTTATTTCACAGCTGCAACATTTATTTCATTTTGAAATAGCCGCATAGACAATAATTTTATAAAAACACTGTGATGAACATGGAGAATCTGGCAAAATCTGCTAAATTGGATACCATGGCAGAAGCTGCAAATCTTGATATTGCAAACCCCATGAAAGTGTTAGTCATATCTATGACCCAGCACTATTTGCCCAGTGGTTGTCCATTCCCCTAATGTTCTAACTGCAGACTGAACAGAAATCAATAACATTGTGAAATCAGATGCCAAAAGTTTAATCATTTAACAAATCAGTCCTGAAAACCATTACTTAATAAATGATGTAGAACAGTAGCCTATACTTGAAGAGGAAAATTACTCTTATAGAGATAAATAACTGCCCTCTAGAAAGAGGTTAATTCCTTTTGCAATGAGTATTTCCATTTTAATACCATACTTTAGGAAAAATCTTTTCTGTTCAGCCAAATGCTACAAGAGGCAGCAAAAACATCACTGTATTTATTGAAGGCAAGTTTGAGGAACACTGGAAATGTAAGAGATTACCCCTGTATGTTTAGGCACCAAAATCATAACTCTGAAGAAGAAAGCATTAAATCCTAGGGAAGCTAAAGCAGATGAACTACAGTTTCTCCTCCAGTATTGCAGGCTAAGCTTCTGGAAGGGCCCAGGCCTGCCCAGCCTTGAGAGCTGTGCTTTCACGCCATCCCTGCCCTGGTTGCTGCCCCCAGGGAGCAACAATCCAGCCAGCACAGACCCCTGCAGGGGTACAACTGAGTGCCCAGTGCCAGGGCATTCCCCTTTATCTAAGTGTCTAGCAGGCTGAATAAGGACTCCAGAGGTACAGGGTCACACCATGTCCCCCTCAGGTGAAGAAGTGACAGCTCTGCCTCTTCTATGTTACTTGTGGGGAGAACATGCTACCAGTGCCTGTACATGTCCTGAACTTCTCAGTATTTGCAGTGTTAGGAATATGAAGATCTGGATTGCCACCAAGGACTAGCTCTGCCACATTCTACCAAAGTTCAAAGGCACCATAGGTCATAATCACAGTTATTAGTGTCTGCAGGATTCAAATCTAATAGCAAGCCTGGTTTATGAGTCTCACTCTCCCCACATTTATGCCATTTATGGTTTGCAAACCTCTGGAGTTTTACCAACCTCTCCCCAGAAAGTTACAACTGCAAGAAAGCAGCTTCTAAAAAGATTTAATTTTGCTACCTGAAGCTTTGTACTTTCACCAGAAGACTTTTAGGAATTCACGGATTAAAAACAATAAAATAAAATAGAAAATCACCTCTTTATGCAGTAATTCCACAACCCCTTGAGGTGATGCCCATAAATCAGATGACTTGTCTAAATGTTTGACAGGGCAATGTCCAGATGATTCTTATGCTGTAACATGTATTTTCAGTCATTTTTTCTGAATTGTTTGCTGTGCTGCACAAGCTTTCATCCTCAGCCTAATCTTTGTGCTGCTTAACTCCTGGCAACTTTTTTGTTTGCTTTTCCTCCATTTCCCATCTCTTTGAAGATCTGTATTTTTTGGACTGCCGCTTCTGGAAAAGACATTTCTCCAACAACTGTTAGGCAGTGCACACAGGGGAGGTTTTACCCTTTACCAGAAGAGGGATAAGCATAGTTAGATTTGTTTTCCTGACTTTTACACCACAGATTAAAAATAAGCATCAAGAATGGGAAAAACTCTTTCTCAGACAGAGCAACGTCTGCATTTGAAGACAGTTCTGTGAATGAAAGAAACCACAGTTGTTAGGGCTCTGTTGGGGGTGGAGGGGTGAGGAGGGAGTGTTATTGGTTTTTTATCTCATGGAGTTATTCATATCCTGAGTGGGCAGAATCCCCCAGGCACTGGAATGCGAGCGCCAGCAGCTCTGCCCTGATCCCTGAGTCACTCACCCCCTCACACACACAAACACTCCGTGAGGCAGCAGACAGAATTAAAGCCAGCCGCTCTCTCTGGTAGGAAATTTCCTAATGCACTGTGAATTGCTTCTCCTTTTCAGTTGTCTGGTCTGGGTGAATGCTTTTAGTAAGAAGCAAGGAATGTGACATTAATTTATGGCCTGGAGTCAGTTTTAACCTCCAGGGTTGGTATTGAAAGTTTATATTTGCATTTTAAACATATGCACTCCAACATCTTGCCACTGCAAATATGCTTGTAGGCATTCTTAAGAACAGCATATGATCATTATTAGAGGATAGTAAAGATCTGGTAATTGAGCTGGACCTATACAGGCATAAATACAAACCCAGGAGAAAGGCTATTAAATAATTGCAGATTTAGTGTTGCAAAGAGCCAGACTTAGAAATTATTTGTTGCAGTTTTTTCTGATGTTGTAATTATGGAGTGCTGAGCTGCATTTGGCATGTCATATTTATAAAAACTGTCATGAATCAGTCCAGTGTGCCTGATTGCAACAGGTGACTGGCCAGGAAAGTGTAACTCTGGCCCCAAGCCTGTACTTTCTGATCTCTGCTCACTCCCTTCACCGGTGTCCCCTCAGCTGTGGAATGGAAATATAGAATGCATCAAGGAATATCTTTGAGAACAGAGAAGGATTGCAGAACTACAACATTTCTTGCACAGTGTTTTCCTCTTGAATCTGATAATAAATGAATTCACATGTGTATCTACATATGAGTCAGTAGCAGACAGCTGCTAAAATCCCTGGAGCAAAGTTCTCTTTGTAAATTTGTGTCAATTTGTTTTACACAGCTTCATTTGGCCCATACAAGAAATAAAGAGTTGAGCATTTATTCATACAATTTTTTAAAAGCAAGAATTTTTCTCATGGGGCAAAGATAATCTTATATCCATGTAATAATCCTGTGTGAGACAGAGCTTCCAGTGATGGGTCAAGTAAGAATAAAGACCGGTTCACTTACAAACAGGAACTGGCCTATCAGAAATGCACCTCCTAATTATTAAAAAATGATCATACAGATATGCTCACTTCTGTCAGACCCCAGTGTAAGGGATAAATCTACAAAACATTTAAACCTATGACAACATTAATCTTACAACAAATGGGAAAGCCAGTTATACTCCTGCTTTTATCAGAAAGCATTTCTTCATCACGCTCCCCTAGAAACTCAAAAGCAGAAATTCAGGAAATTACTTTCTGCTGGCTTTGTATTTTTTCCAGATGCTGGATATCTGCTGTGCATCTGTTGGCCTCTGCACCCTTTACCATTTGAAGGGAGACAGGAGTACCAAGTGGTGGTATATAAAACTTTTATGCTTGCCCAGAATTTTGCCAGTCTGCAACAGTTTCCCCTCTTAATGCTATTACAAAGATCAAACACAAACCAAACAATTCACACTGGTTTATCTAATTGGAAGAAAACTCTAATGAGTTCTCTTGTGTTTTGTTTGCAGAACAGAGTGTTCTGGCAGTCACTGCATGATAGAGAGGACCTGCAAGCAGACGGCACAAGGCTGTTTACCCTGAAGAAGCGAGTGTGTGTGCTGGAAAGCGCTGACCATTCTAATGGATCGCATGGAGCTGCAAAAAGTCAACATCGAACCTGATGACCAGAGCAACAGTGGGGAAAGCCTTGAAGACAACTACACAGAACCAGCTGATTCAGAAAAGGCTGCAATTAGGAGGTGAGCGTTTATCTGTTCTGTTAAGGCTAGAAAGCAGCAATCAATAAACAATCTTCACTAGTGGCATCTGGGAAGTTTGCCCACAGCACTGACCCTCCCTGCTCCGTGCTCTGGAGGACAGTGTGCCCAGAACAGCAAGGCAGCCAAGGTCCCCCCTTGCCTGCCACCACCTGGACTGACATCTGCTGCACAGAGACTGACATCTGACATCTCAGCACAGAGTATCCCTTGGCAATTTCCAGCTACTCCAGTAGGATAGTACATGTGTAAATAACGCACTCTCAGAGCAATTCAGCCTGAGCACACTGAGTGGGAATGCTCCCCAGGGCAAGGTATAGAGGGCAGCAGGGACAGCCCACCCTCAGACATTCCAGCAGAACCCACCATGGCACTAGCACCTGCAGTCTGGAAAAAGACACCTCAAAACCAGCCATCAGTGTCCAGCTCTCAGCCTGCCGGACCCTCCAGCATGTATTTCCAACACGGCAGCTGCAAGGCCCTTTGTTCCGCAGACCAGAAGTGTGTGCTCAGCTTCAGCATGTTAGTGAAGTATGGATCTGCTTTCCAACCTCTGCAATCAAATGTAATTTGAAGATTACTGCATCTAAAACTAAATTCCAAATCAAAGCAAAGATCTATTAAACATGCCATTGGACAAGAGAACTTTGCAGGAGAACAGAGCTTTTTTATGAAGGATTTTTAAATATTCATAGCAATGTCAAAGAAAAGTTTCCACTGATGGCAAAAGGCACTACTCAAATAAAATGTGTGTCATAAGCTTTATCTAATGTTTTCTTATTTTTCTTTGCTTTCAGTCCCTTTGCTAGTGATGATGCAGAAAGTCAGAAGTTCCTTACAAATGGATATCTGGATAAAAAGAAATTGGAAGATTACAATGAAGAATATGTAAGTTTTATTTGTTTTTAATGAATGAGTGAATTATTACAAAGTAGGTCTTTTTGACCTGATTTTTTTCTAAAAGTGTCAGTAAGCAAAATTACTCTGGACCCCGGCCAGCATAATCTTGGCTTTCAAAGAATAAACACCTCTTCTAACAGTTAGTGCAGCAAACCCTTTCTGTTGTCTTACAAGTAAAACTGAGTCTTTGCTTCATAAGTAATCAGAAAAATTCCTCAGATCACATCTGAACTTCAGTAGCATCTCCATGTAATCTCAGGTGAGATGTGCAGTCAGGGTGGGTTTGCATCCATTTTCCTGACAGGACATTGGGTTCAGAAGAACTTTGTTGTTCCTACAGCCGAGTAGATCTGTGCCTTGGTGTATACATGTTTGTATTTCTAGTTTCCAGCATCAGTGTAAATGAATCTACATTCAGCTACAGTGCTTTAAAGAAAGGACATTATTATTTTGGCTTTATGATGCTAAGCATTACACGGCCAGCACACCTAGACAACTCCACATGCAAGTGGAAGCAGAGCAGCGGTTCCTGGGGCATACGTGTGTGTACCTCTCTGCTCAGGATTTAATGTTACTCAATTTTTAGTGAATTTAATGAAATGAAAGGCATTATTTTATCAGTTGTGATACAGATTTTATTAAGGAATGATCATATAAAATCAAAACTATTATTTGTTATTGTAAACTAAAATTAAGAGCCATGTTCCTTTTTCCTTTTCCACTTGGTGTCAGTTATAGCTCACTCACACACCATCCTCTCTCTCCTAGGTTTTGTCCTCTTCCATTCTTCTGCTTCCAGCCCTAGGCATGCAGCATTCCTTTCTTTTGTCCCCCAGGCACATTTTTAGTTCCCCAAAGAGACAAGCACATTCTACTTGGAGACAAATTCAGTAATCTGTTGTATTCATTTCTTTGAAAATCCAAATATTTAAAAATCAATATCCGAGAAATCTATTTGATAACAGCATGCATTTCCACAGAAGCTGTCCAGCACATCCAGTGTAACTGTGTCACCTTAGTCAAGTCACCTGTCAGGAATGTAGGCCTCCCTGTGACTGAGAGGATGAAAGAGCTGGAAGAGGCAAACTCTACCAGCACAGCTGTCTTTGGGGTAGACACTCCTTATGGTAGCAAGTGCTTCTGGGCTTGGGAACCTTGAAAAAACTCTACCTCTAGGGATCAGGGGAGCAGTACAGGGAATAGCAGCAATGAGGATAATTAGCCAGTCATGCTCAATAAAATGGAAATGAATTGCCATTTTCTGTTCTTGCACCCAACAGCACAGTGGTAGAACTTCCTTTGGAATGTCGTCATTCAACCTCAGCAATGCCATTATGGGCAGTGGCATCCTGGGGCTCTCCTATGCCATGGCCAACACAGGAATTATCCTTTTCATGTAAGTACATAGAAAAAGAAGAAAAAAATATAAGTGGGGGTGGAGCTGAAGTTTTTATGGTTAGAGAGGTATGTTAAGCTTGTTTTGTTAGCTGAAGATTCTTGTAAGATCCTCTGTAATGAAAACATTTCACTTCTGAAAATCCTTTTATTTTTTAATATTTTAGACCTCCTTTGTGTTAGGAACACAACTATGAATTGATATTGTGCAGTCAAAAAACAGAAGGAAAGAACAGCATGCTGGTCCTAAAATAACGAGGGATCTTGCCAGTTCAGTATGGGAATCCAACAAGGGTGTTAAATCACCCATAAATATGTTTGTATCACCCCAATTATCGAATCACTACGTTGAAATGGAAGAAGAGTATTCAATATAATCTGAAATGGCAACATGCTTTGAGTGCAAAGGCATTCACAGACTTAAAGTTGTTGTTGCTGCTTCAAGTCTGTCTGCACCCATTGTGCACAAACAATACCTACACAGAATTGGTTTTGATAGACAGTAACATATAACCATGGGAAGGTTTTTAATCAATGGCTAACATATGGCCCCTTCTAATGAGACAAACAAAAATAAGTCTGGGGTTTTTTTAATAACTGATTTTAATTTTAGATGAACCCTTAATTTTAGCCTCCCGTGAGATTGGAATAACCATGGTACTACTGTGTAACAATAAGACATTTTTTGACATTACTGAAAAATAGCATGTTTTTATAGAGCTTCTTGCTTGTGGGGACTGTGTAACTATGACAGCAACAGCATTTGAAAGGCTACATGTAGCCTCCAGTTGCTAATAAACATCTCCTGTTTTGCCAATATAATTTTTAACTGAAAATTAATTGTAGATTCAAATGCTGTTCTGTAAAGTGCTTCATAACACCTGCACTCAACTGGTTTAGATATAATATTTGCAGAGCAAAAAATGGAAACCATTTCTAAAACTGACATTGTATCAGGATCAGAAAAATGTAGGATTTTTTTCTCTTTCAACTTTCTCTGGTTTATACTAAAATGGTATAAATGATGAACTGATCATAATTGATCACTGGAAAGTGAATTGTGATATGTTAAGCCTCACTAACAGGGGAAATATTACCTTTATAATATCTTTATTTTGAAACTCTGTTCATACTGACTGGTGGCTAAAAATCTGATACAAGCCTAATGACATTAGCTCTGTTGGCAATGCTAAAGGAGGGAGTAATGCTAAAGTAAAAAACAAAGGCATCTCCCCCCACAGCTCACTTTCTTTACTATGCTATTTCCATATTTTCTGCATGAGAACATTCTCCCTTCTGGTAGAGGAAGGAGTTTTATTTAAAAGTATAAACTTGTGTGCCAATATTGTTACCCCCACAGCAGTAATCCACCTGCTTGAAGCTCCTCTGTTTTCACAGATCATGATGTTAGTGTTAGTGGGACATAAAAGTCCCATTTACTAAATGGAAACTATTGCACATGAATTCTTATTTAGATGATGCTGGCAGCGTCATCTAAATTTTTGTAATTTACTGTTCTTATGTTGCCCAAGTGCTTTCATGCTGGAAGGTGTTCTACAGTGTGAAGGCAAATAGAAGGCTCATAAAACTCAGAAGGTCCCCAAAAGTTCTAATTACATCCTTCCCACAGGGGAGGTTTACAGTGGCATGGAGCCTGCACCAGAGCTGCACTTCTGTTATCCAGCATGATTTAGGTGGGGGACTTTGGTTTACCCCACCTCGTGTGTCAGGACACAGAGACAGCTGCTGTATGGGTGCCCCTGATTAAGGAGGATGCCACCTCAGCAGGATGCACTGTCACATCAGACATGATCCCCCCCCTTACCATATTGCATGAGCCCACCCTATGAGAAAACCCTGCCCACACAAAACTGATAGCACTGTCTGTCTCTCTTGAGGATGAAAATTCAGAGGAATTTGTGATTATTTGGTGGTCATCACCCCGCCCCATGGCCTGTGTCTGCTCCTAGACTGTAACTCATTTACAAACTTGGCTGTCGGTGTCTCCTATAGCTATACCAAACCACGTGTTCAGTGGAGTGGAAGGTGTGGGCTCAGCCTCCTGTTCAGCCATGGGATAAAGTGCATCCATATTTTCTGTCTCTGTCATGTTACCATTGCATTCTCTTCCTCACCAGCACTTGGGCAGGCTGATGAAAAGATGGTTATGGTAATAAGATATGCTGTCCACAGTGCTGTGCCCCAAAAGTGTCATACAAAGCTACGTTTTTCACAAGCAGTTTACAAAACAGATAGCTGAAATCACATAGGATTCACCTGTTGTGTGGAAGGAACATGGCAGTAATCAGAATTATTGAATTCAGGTACCTGTACTTTCAAGCAGACTAAGACTAAAAGACTGAGTTACCAGTGCTCCAAAGGCAGGTTTTCCAGTGTTGTGCCATGCTTCAACATTATGCAAGGTTTCTGATGTACTTACACAGCAGGCAACTAACCCCTACTGCACAGTGATATGGCAGTGACCAGCCAAGAGGTAGAATTGAATTGTCCCAATCACAATTTGGTTTTGGGTTTCATTTTTGTGGGGATTTTTGACATCTCTGATTAAGGAGACATTTAAAAATGAGAAGTCAGTGGGCAGGTGAGAGTCCAAAGACCAGATTCTTGCATAGAAATCTGTTTCCTTTAGTGGGATCTTGTTAAGAGATAAGATTCTGTCCCTGTGGACTAGCACAAAACTGGCACTTACTGGACTTAAACCTTCAAGGGGCTTTTAGAGTGTATAAGGTGCACCTATATTCACAAATAAGCTACAGTTGACACTTAGCTCTACATTTAGCACTGGAAGACCAAAGAACAAACTTGCTGAAAGCTATTTACATGTTGAACTTCATGAGAATGAGCAAGTGTACGTTCAAATCAGCTGAGTGTCTCTGATGTCCTGCTTAGGATTCTGACTTCTGCTTTGCCTTGCAGAGTTTTGCTGCTCAGCGTAGCAATATTGTCACTCTACTCAGTCCACCTTTTACTGAAGATATCAAAAGAAGGAGGTAGGAGGCTGTGATTGACAGAGAGTCTGTATTGCATGCATGTATTTTACCTTGGAATGCAATTTATCAAGTCTGTCCAATGTAGTAGCCCACCTTTTTTGTTTTGTTTTTTTTTGTTTGGGGTTTTTTTCAGGCTCATTAATATATGAAAAACTGGGAGCGAAGGCATTTGGCTGGCCTGGGAAGTGTGGTGTTTTCATTTCAGTCACAATGCAGAATATTGGAGGTAAGAGATGAAAGTTTTCTAGCTTCCAGTGTTCTTCCTACAGAGCACAAGTGATTTCTTCTCTCCTCTGTCTGGCTAAATGGCATCAGAGATGAGACAGATACATGTAAAAATGAAGGATATGAGGAATTCATCTCACTTTTTTCAGCTACCTAACACTTCAGTGTATGGTGAAAGACAGTTGCCTGGGATCTCCCCATGGCCAGTGAAGAGTCTTCAATGGTGGCTAAAGTGCCCTGACTGACTGTCCTCAAGGAACTGGCCATTCTCGTTATGAAGTATGGCTCAGACTGTTCTCAGCATCTAGTTGAAGCATCTGCTTCAAGTTAGAGAAGATTAGTCTGACCTAAAAGGAACAGCACAGGGTTATGACTTCTCCATAAAAGTCTCTTCAGTAGTTCATTTTTCAGCTGAATTATCTCTTTGAAATAACAGTTGGGTTGTGTTAGTCTTAAAATGTGTGTTTAAAGTAATTTTTTAATGTACTCACCCACAAAGATACTTTCTGTCAAATATCTATCAAGTAACCTCCATCCTTTCAGAACAGGAGATTTACCAATATAAATAATAGTGATAGAGTGTACATTCATTCAACAAAGCTTTTTTCCTTTACTATCCTGGAAGAAACCTTTTAGGAGGCTGAAGAACACTGTCTGAAAGCAAGAAGGAGTTTGTAATTTTTTACAGATTCCTTAAGGTATTTGGTACCTAAGATGTAATTGAAATTTAAATTAAATGTGCCATTAATCAAATAAATTTATGCCAGGTTTTGGTGATTTCTCTATTGGAACTTACTATGTTTTGCAAATCTCCATCAATTAATAAATACTGTCCTGTTATAGCAACTTTGCTACACAAACGGAGGTAGTTCACATCTCTGTACTGCAAAAGGCTTTTTGATTTTGTTCATAAAAGGTGTTATTCTATGGTAATCCTTTCCTTCCTCAAGCTTGGATATCAAATTGGTTGAATTCAGAAATGAAGTATGCTTCCCTATTAAAGAGGAATAGCTGTTCCTCTAGTTCTTGTCTAGATTCATCCATAGGTTTCCAGAGACCTTTCTGTCACAAATGTAAAACAAATGAAAAAAGCATTACTTCTGGCAGTACATTTTAAATGAGATGGATAGAAGCCCACTCTTACATCATAAATTTTGACAACTAGTTGATTTCTTTATATATATAGAGAAGATACTGGAAGAAAGAAGTTGAAAGTAGGAAGGATAAGGTAGCTGAAGAGATCTAGAGGAAGTCACAACAGAAGTTACTACAGAATAGGGATGGACAGAATCCACTGATAACAACAAAGCAAAAGGAAAAGTTAAGAGTGATTTAAGTATGCTATAAATTCAGTAGTAACTGTATTGTATTCTAATACAGAATGCTATATGTCATTCAGAACATGTTCGTAAAATATAAATTATTTATTTATTTATTTAGTCTCTGTTATTTAAACAAAACTCATTTCTCTACTTTAGCCAAAACTTTCCTCTTTTTTTGAAACTCTGGTTTTCTCTGAAGGTGTTTGTTTTGTTTGGGCTTTTTTCCAGCAATGTCAAGCTACCTCTTTATTATTAAATATGAACTTCCTGAAGTCATCAGAGCATTTATGAAACTTGAGGAGAATTCTGGGTAGGTGCCTTTTCCCAGCTTGAGCCTGAGATTAAAAAATTTTCACTTTGATGTCAGTGATGATTGTTTTCATTTTTATTCTTCCTCTTTAGAGAATGGTACCTTAATGGGAACTACCTCGTCATACTTGTAACTGTTGTGATTATTCTTCCCCTCTCCCTTCTAAAAAGCTTAGGTAAGCTTAATGTCCTGCTTAAGCTCATTTCTTAGACCTGTTAAGATTGTGAATTTATGTGTAACTGAACTGTTTTGTTCTGTTTTGTTTTGTTTTTCTTGCTGCACAGGTTATCTTGGTTATACAAGTGGGTTTTCGCTGACCTGTATGGTTTTCTTTGTCAGTGTGGTAGGTGCCTGTTTGGGTATTGTCTCCAGCCAAATACAGACTCTGTAAACCTTAAACACTTTTATACTTCATACCATGACAATTTAATGTGGATGCTAGAATAGACCCTGCAAGTGAATCAAATCAACAACCTATTGCTGAATGAAGTCAGAATAAAAATACCAGTTTAAAAAACACTTGAAAATAAAAAATAAAGCAGGAAAACAGCAGAAGCAGAGTAACAAGTATTTGCAGAAGAAGCAGAATTAGCAGCACTTGGTTTCTTGCTTCCTCTCTTTCTCAGTGTCTGTTTATACTTCTGTTGGAATACCACAGATGTGTAATCTCCTATAGTGGCACTCTTCTGGTAACATTGTCTACTTTTTTGTAGGTAATCTTCAAGAAATCCCAAATACCCTGTCCTCTTCCCATCATGGACCATGGGGTTGAAAACTGGACCACCACCAATAGCACAGTGCCAATGCACCTGGTCATGTTATCAAATGCGTCCCTCAGTTCCGGTGTGAATTTCATGATGGATAACACAGCTGGGCACTTCCCAAGCCTTGAGGAGCCAAAAGATACCTCCCCAAAAAGCGGAGTAGAATATGAAGCACACAGCGACAACAGGGACAAGTGCCAGCCAAAATACTTTGTGTTCAACTCACGGGTAAGGGAGATTCTGTAGGATTTTTCTTCCACCACCTGTACCACAGCTGAAGTGCTGCCTGCCAAAAATCAGAGGTACAGCCGTGACCATTCTTACTAATGGGAGCTTTATTTTACAGACTGCCTATGCAATCCCCATCCTGGCATTTGCATTCGTATGCCACCCTGAGGTGTTACCAATATACAGTGAACTCAAAGAGTAAGGTTCTTAAATTTTGTCCAATACTTCCAGTTAACCATAGATAGAGATCACTTTCTACATGCTGTCCCTTGATTGCTGGTGTGTAAAAACCCACATGATAATGATTTCTTGCTTTCCATAGTAAGCAGATTTTGGCTTTGCTTTGATCTTTTAGTCAGATATTGGTGACAGAGAACCACTGCACTGATCAATATTACTTAGTAAAGGAGGAATCTGGACAGTCCTTCAAATGATCTGAAACAAACTGGGGAACTTGGTTGGACTGAAACAGACCATTCTGGTTTTTAATACCTAAATGTGTTCTGTGTCTGTGTCAGTTGCTGCTTACTCTTGAAGTTTCTTGAGATGCCATTGGTTTGGGTGCCTTAGGGTCTTCACTCAGCCTATTTTGCTTAACCAATATCAAAAATCAAATACACTTCCTTAAAACAGCACAGAGTTGAGAGTTGGGAAGGGCTAATAAAAGGTATTGAGCAGCAAAAATTGCATTACAGGAGGGTGTGTTGCAACACTCAAGGAGGCTAAGAACCATTACCTCCTATTTAACCTCCTAGGTTTAACATCCTAGGTTTAACCTCAAAAGCAATATGGATTCTCATATTACTTGGGAAAATGCTTGCAGGTCCTATAAGATGAAGATTTTCTTTAACCAAAGGATTTATGAAGAAAGGATGTGATCTGCAAGGGGTTCTTGAACCTGCAGAACAGCCCTATGTAGACATAAGGGTATGTTCATTTAGAGATGGCTGAAAACTCTCATCTATTATTATTAACAGACCTGTAATTCTAGTCCCTCCATTTTTTTAATCTGAAGTATACTGTTGGAGATTGACATTTAATAAATAATGATATACAAAATAATGTGGCACATTTTTATGGTGCCACAGAGAATGCACTAGAAATGCAGTTTCTACACATTTTGTAAATGTGTGCTGCTCTGCACAAAGTTGTAAAATATCAAGAGCTCTATGTAACCAATATAGTTGCTATGAACTTACTATCCAGTGAGGGTATGTCAGAGAGCTAAGACACTTCAGAGCACTTTTTGTACAAATAGAGGCTTTACAGGACTGTTATTCTCTTTCTCTCATACTTCAGTCGCTCTCGAAAGCGGATGCAGAATGTCTCAAATATCTCCATCACTGGCATGCTTGTCATGTATCTTCTGGCTGCCCTCTTTGGATACCTTACCTTCTATGGTAGGTCAAAACCCTGTCCTCTGCAGTATTTGTCCTCACTTTTTTAATGCAGGCAAGCTGGTTCTATCACAAAGTATCAATGCATTTTCTGGGGGCCTGAATCCAAGTTTAAGCAACATTCAATTATAATACACAGTGTGTGACCTGAATGAACAGTGGGACTTATCCAATGGTCAGGCCACAGGTTCCTCACCTGTGAGAGACTCAGAGGCACCTACTAGGGGGACTAGTTTTGTTTCCCTTGACTTCGTGAACTCAGACAAGAAGCTGCTGTAAACTTGACTCTTGGCAAAGGCCAAGAGTACTAAAAATACTCTAGTGCTCAACAATTTTACATGACACTATTAAGTGCTATCCAATCTGTCTCTGACGCCACTAGTTCAGTTTCATCTGTGCTGAAAAACAGGTGCAAATCATTCTAGTGTAAAAAAAAAAAAAAACCTGGATGAGCTAGACTAACTGATAGGCAAACAGAGTAGTCCCTCTATTAACACACCATTTTATGCAAACGCCACCTCTTTTTACCTTGTTAGTTCCTCCGTACAGCAGAGAAGTGAATGATACAGCACAATCTGCTCCCTATCACTGGGGCAAGAGGGCTCTGTTTGAGAGCCGGGACATCTGGGTGGAGGTCAAAAGAAGCTGTTAGCTGTTCAGCGAGTTGTTTCATATCACAGAAATTATTTTTACTTCAGGTTCTACATCCACTTAATGACTTTCTCAAAGTCATCTCAAAGATACTAGAGTACAAAGCATCACCTCAGAGCTGTATTACCCTCATCATCTCTGAATGATGGACTTGTATCAGCCGCAGTGGGAAAATTCCTCTTTCATGTCTAGCCCATAACTTGTATCTAATGACAGCAGCTGGGCTAAAGTTAATCTTATCTCTTATCTGGCTGCAGTATAAAGATCCTTTTAAATGTGCAAGGTAGTGCTTAAGTGATTCAACTCCTTTCTGTTTCCTTTTCATAGGAGAAGTTGAAGATGAGCTACTTCATACATACACTAAAGTGTACACCTTCGACACCCTTTTGCTGTCAGTTCGCCTAGCAGTGCTGGTGGCTGTAACCCTGACCGTGCCCCTCGTCCTTTTCCCTGTAAGTAACATTGCTGAAATCAGGGCTAACCCGCATACAGTGACTGAATGTGGTCAGCACAGACAGATTTTAACACTGAAGAAAAGTAAGCCTGAATTTTTTGTTTAGAGAGGTCTGTTTTTTTTATATGCTGTTTGACCAGAGCATGGACCTTAGGCATTTAGGGTTGTGAAAATATGAAAGACTGAAATTAATCAGTGTTTATAAATAAATCAGGAATGACTTCTCTCTCTCTCTCTGGCTTTTTCTGTACTATATTTATCAGAGCAGTGCTAAGTACCAAAGTCTTGGAGATATACTGAAACCACTTATGAGATTTCCTAGTAGAGACACAGGAACCTACTATATCATCCAAACTTAGGACAGACACATGAAGCTCAGGCATGCAGGACTCCCATACTGGGCTGCCAAAGTACAAGGACAGAGGGCCCTGTGCTCACCTTACAGGCTTGAGTCTATGGACAGGTGAGGAAATTAAATGCCAGAAAAAAAAGAGGCATAAAAGAGCTGCATAGTCAGTTATCTGAGCAAAGTTTGGAGCTTCTGTGTGCTCTTCACTGGGAAAAACACAATAACCACAGTAGCAGGGACAGAAAGGCACAGCTAAATAAGAGGGGGACCAGCTCTTCTCAGGGATCAATATCCCCCAGTGAGCAGAACTCCAGGCTCCTGAATGTATAAGACTGCGGCTCATGCCTTCCCTGAGCTGCCATGCAGCAGAGGAGAAAATAAATGATCCTCATTATTTGGTTTTGGGAGTCTGGTGTGTCATTAGTACAAGCCCAGCACCATGCTGCTGGAGGGCTCCCAGCAAGCTGCATCACACCACAGTGTTCCCCTCTGAGTAACCCAGGGCTCCTGTTGCTCTGTTGTCCTGGATGCAACACAGGCTCTGCGTAGGTACTGTTTCCAGGCTTGCTGACAAATGCCTAAGAGCAGTGATCACCGTTCAATGTTGTCTACTAAGTCTAAAAAA
>VYXD01012331.1:107698-151515 GCA_013397195.1 Hylia prasina | reverse complement strand
AAAAAAAAAAAAAAGTTCAGGTATAAAGCACCCAGAGTGGTCAGTCCTTCTATCTAGGAGAGCGCCAATGCCCTACCTTAAACATCATGGTCAAAGTAGTGGCTAAATGTTTAAATTTGTCTTAGCAAACAACCTTCATGGGGAAAGAAGCTAAGGGCATTGCAAAAGCTTGTCTGTCACGTGCAGTATTTTTGTATTTTTAGATTTCTGTATAATCATTTTTATATTTGAAGAGTTAGCAGTGACATACCACAGCACTGACTGTTCCATTAAAAGAACTCCTGAGATAATATAATTTGCTTGCAAACCAGAATATCAAAGCGCTTTACACATTCTATCGGGACAGCCAGCCCAGCAATCTTATCACTTCAAATAAGCAGTATAATCTTATCAACTATTTTTTTTATGAATAATCTCATTTGTATTTTCTTAAAGTAGTCAGAGTCTTTTATTTAAAAAAAAAAAAGTTATTGCAGGAAAGGAAAAATAAATTAAATATAGATCTAGATACCATCAGTCACTGTAAAACCTCAGTTTGATAGTCTCTTTTTAAGGACTGTGTCACAAAAGTAATAATGCCTAATATGCTGACAGTAAGTTCACAGGAATGCAGGCAGAAGTTTCTTTCTGTAATAAAGCTGTTTTACACCAACTTGAAAACTGTAGAAAATATTTTCAATCTGCCTCACTCTTCATAATATTGGTTTATATCAACCTGAAAAACAAGAAATACAAAGCTCATGGTGTGTTTTCAAGAGATGTGCTACGGTGAGAGAATCCCACATATTTATTCACTTGCCAGACTCACCCAGAAGCAGTTATATGTCATTTTAAAACTTCCAAACAGTAGTGTGTTTGGAGCTTTTATGAGTGTAAAAATATTTTTCTTCAGTTTCTAAATATCAACTTTTAAGTTAATTGTGGTACTTGAGAATAACAATATCTCCATCCACCAAATGGATTTGCTTTTCACCTTTTTTCTGCTTTCCATCTTTTATGTTGTAAAAGCAAAAAAATATCCATGATGTGTGAGAAATTCAGTGAAGCAAAAAAGGATCCTCTGCAATAGGTTTTAGGATTATCCTTTCCAAGTGGCTTTGAAAAATATGCTTTTCTTTTCAGATATGTATATGTATATATTTAATGATTAAGTAAAACAACAGCTTCCTCTGTGTCTCAGAAAAGTAAATGACAGAATTCTTGTGGGATTTTCATCAGGTTCAAGAATACAGCAATTTATATTTCACACATGCTCTTTTCTTTGCCTGCTGATTAGTACTTATACTGGGGGGCTCTTTGAGGATTTTTTTTGCTGATAGTAGCATCTTTCAGTTGAACAGATTTCATGTCCCTGATTTTACACCCTATTTACTTGACTTTCTCCTACACTGCAAATATTTGAGTTTCTGCATTAAACTGTGAACCCAGTTCTCGAAAACCTACATCAGAGTGAGATTATGTTATGGGAATCAAAGACTGAAAACACATCTTTTCAGTCAGATTTTCTCACAGCAGAAGTAACTAATATAGATCCCTTTTTTTTTTTTTTTGAGTGAAAGCAAAGATAAATTAATTGTTGTTTTACTTTCCCTGCTGTTTTTCATCTTGCAGATCCGTTCATCTATCAGTGCGTTGCTCTTTCCCAAAAGACCTTTCAGCTGGATAAGACATTTCCTGATTGCAGCAGTAATTTTGGCTTTTAATAATGGGCTTGTAATTTTTGTCCCAACTATTAAAGACATTTTTGGATTTATCGGTAGGTTTCAAAAATACTTTTTGTTGACTCTGTTATCCTTTCTACAAATTTACATTCATGAACTGAAGGTCAATCTCTGTTTGGGTCATACAGCAGAGTAATATAAACACAAAATGAAGTTAAAGGGGATGTAAGAATTCCCAAACAGATGACAGACAAAACTACAGGCTACCCAACTTTGTTGTTACTTTGCATGAGGCACAAAGAATCAATTAATCCCAATATAAAAACTGCTAAGGAATGCCCATTTTGACCAAAAAGGAATTTAATATATGTGGAGGAGAGGGAAATCACCTTTGGTTTTCAAGCACCTATAGCATGAAAAAATGTATTGAATTCCAAACTGTTGTCCTAGAAAAAGAAGAAAAGTGACACATTTCTTTTGACATTAACAGTTCTCTCCCCACAACTTTCTTTTGGTCAGTTTTGGCCTCTGACCAAAGAGGTCCATGAAGAGCCTCCATGCTCTGAAGTGCCTGAGGACTCAGGGATGTAGGTGCCCTTGAGAAAGATACCTCCATGGGATTTCTGCAGCTGGTTTGCTCCTCCCTGCCTTTTATACCTGGGTCTTGATGCTAGACTCTGCTGAGCAGAGAGGAGTAGGCACTTAGGCACAGATCAGCCACTCTCTTTTTGATACCTACTTTCCAGGGTCATCCTGCCCTGGGAATGCCTATTTGTCCTTGCTTCACCAGCTGACATGCAGATATCTCCACCACAGGCAGCCACACCACTTTGAAAAAGCCCTCCCAGTATCAAGGGTCTCTTCAGGCCCCAAGCACTCAAATAAGTGTTTGGACATCTACAGTTCTCCATGAATGTTTTCTACAGAGAGAGCCCTTTGTACCGCTGGGCTCAGAATGGAAGCTGCCTCCCCACAGGCTCTCTTTTGCAGGTGCGCCACTCTGCTTTTTTTTTTTTGGTGCAGCACTCAGCTCTGCTCTCTCTTCCAGGAGCCTCTTCAGCTACAATGTTGATTTTCATCCTCCCTGGTGCCTTCTACCTGCGAATTGTTAAGAAGGAACCCCTGAGGTCTCCCCAAAAAATTGGGGTAAGAGAACTGGGGGCAACTGCAAGAGGAAGCGTGGGAGGGAGTGTGATTTCCACTCCTCATTAATACTCAGACCTTTGTCTTGCAATATCTGGCACTTGCTCCTAAGTGGTAGTGTCTCACTCAAAATGCAGGTTGGACAGTGGGATTCACCTGAGGCTTCTTAAGACAAAGCCTATAGTGCCCTACTGATCCTGGCACTCGCCTAAGTGATTAGGATGAAGAGTGTCTTAAAGCACTAGAAAAAGGGACTTAATCCTATCTAAACTCCAGCTAGCACCTGCATTTGCATAAATAGCACCAAGACATTCTACAAGTTGTTGGTTCATGCTAGAAGACCAGCTGCAGATTAACAGGAAGATTTAAGGTCAGGGTTTAGAAGGAAGTTGTACTTCAGAGATAAATGAGTGATAGTGAGCTCTCCTCTGAGACAGATCCACACACCTATAGGATACATATGTGAAGGTCTATCATTTATGCACGGCATGTGTCTATATATGTCATGCTGGACTGCCACTGCAATACCTCAATAACTGTCTGCACACTTAACTATCACTGAAGAAATGTTCTTTGAAAATGTAATTAGAAAAGTTATTGATGAAATATGTGTGGGCACATAATGTAAACAGATGGGCATACATAAATATATATATACATTCACAGAAGTCATGTGAGGTCAGCTGATATATACTTCAAGGATAAAAGAAATTTATTGTGATTAAATGATTTCTACAATTGTAGCTGTTGTAGAGAGAATGTGAATATTTTTTCATGTGTCTTCATTCATGTTGCTGTGTGTTAGGCACATTTAGATTTTCCCACCCTGCACTGAGATCACATACAATATTCATCTTTGTTTCACAAGACAGAGTATTGTTAAGTGAGGACTGATTATAGTAAACTAAAGCTCCACTAAAGCAAAGGGGGACAAGCATCTGAATCACTTGAACATATACAGAAGTACTGTCAGATAAGAGATATGGGCTTACCTGTTTGTCTAATAAGGATTAACTTTGAAAATGTTCTTAATGTCAGAGACTATGATCATTGACTGAAAATTTGTCATTTTTTAGAGATAAAAAATAGATTCTTTTCTTTGTTCTATTTTTTATTGTTGTCCACAGTACCAAAGTGGGTTGTTTTCAGATCTAGCTGTATAAAGTCCATCTCTCTTGGACTGAAATTCACACAGGACTAACTTTGATTCATGTAACCCTGCACAAGATTACTTGGGCTTTAGTCACACAGAATAAGCCAAACTTAGGCCATGGGTATTACACTAATGCATATCCAGTGGGACAATCTGTGAGCTACCACCTGCTCAGTCACTTGCTTTATTAATTAAATTTTATTTTCTAATTGCAGGCTCTAATTTTCCTCATAGCTGGCATAATCTTCATGATTGTGAGTATGACTCTTATTGTAATGGACTGGATTTACAATCCCCCAAGTTCAAGACATCATTAACCTGTGAAGACAACCAAGTGCTTTTTATAACATAAATATTTGTATTGTGTGCTCTGAAGAACATCTAAATGGGATTGTTATTCCTAGCTAGTAACTGCAGTACTTTGAAGACAGTTTCTGGTAAGGTCACAAGAACCAAACGGAGTCTACATCATCCTTGGATTAGGATAAGGATTGTTATTTATGTATTAGGAATCTGACCTTAGCATTTCTGGCCAGGTGAAATGAAAAGTGTGGTGTGAATACTTTCTTTTTCAAAACCAAAATAACTTTGCACATAGTCCTCAAAAATAGCTTGGTGCCACCCCTTTCAAAATTTCCCATAATGATAGTAACCACGGTTCCTAGAGCCTTGGAAAGGTAATGGCCAGAAAACCAGTCAGTGCCTTGTTTTCAATCTGAAGGTCATAGGAGTGGCTGCCCAGGTCCAAGGGAAAGGGTACAGTTTCTGGAGGGGATCTGGAAGGTGATTCTTCCCTGCCTGGTAGACTGACCAGCCTATCAGAAAGACAATGGCTTTGACAAGCCAGTGGACAAAGGTGAGTGTCAAATTTGTTGTTCAGATTCGTCACCCGGCTGTCGTACAGAATAAAGCTCTCTGACAAAGATTCTCTGTTGGAGCACATGCTTGAAGAAGAGTTGAGTATTCTCATTTTGTTTTTAAAGATGGCTGTGCTGGAAATATCAGTCATTTCTGCTGTAGGGGTGCTTTTGTTCTTTGATTTTTAATTGTTATGTAAACTTACATTACTGAACAACTTGTATCCTCCATAAAAACTTGTCTTCCACTGTCACAGGAATTTAAGGAGACCACAAGGTGTGACAAAGCACCCTATCCAGTATTGTTCAGTACTTGTGTATTTGATAAATGTTCAGTGCAGGAAACTGTAATTTGCTATATATAAAAATATATGTATTTATGTACATAATTTTTTGTTTTCCTCTAGTCATAAAAATGTTACCCTGTGGTATATGATTTTTTGATTTTTTTTTATGTGTCACACTGTTTTCATAGCCACACACTTAATATTGTTTTGAAGGAAACATATTGAATTGTGGGTTTGTAAAATGTTCATTCTTATTCAGCAGTGGTTGAAATATACCTGTAGCAAGCCCTAACTGCTACCTGTGTAAAAACACATTCATATGTTTGCTACTTACATTATAATAAATTTCAAGATGTTTTCCTCTTGAGAATTTGTAATACATGTCTTAAAGTTTTGTGTTACCATTGTACACCACAAATTAGAATTACTTGCTCAATTGCTGTACCTCATCTTGTCTGTGCATACGTCAGCATTCAACAATATCCTCTATAGTTAAGTTATGCAGGGGTAACAGCATTACTGACAATCTCAAGTGTGTCATGCTATACAGCTGTGCAAGACAGGAAAAAAAGAGTTGCATTCCATGCTATATTAATGTTTAAGTAACAATCAAATCATGAATTGAGTTGTGTTGTAGAGTACTCACTACACATGTTCTCTGCACACACCAAGGAAAACCAACCAGAGAGGTCTTGTTGACTCCTTAGCAGAGGGCATGAGTGGGAAGGTGCAACTGTTGGGTGTATCACACTTACACAAATCCAAGCTCATGTAATTGGAGTTTTCATTTTCTGACCTACAAATCTGTTGAGTACATACCTGTGAATTCAGAGGGCTGTGAAGCACTCAAAGGTTGTCTCTGTCCCTACCTTACCTTCACACAAAATTCTGTGTGCTTGTATGTCTGTATGTGCATAAATTGTGTTTACTTACAGAATAACTGGAAATGAGTATAAAATATGTGGAATTTATATGAATATCAATATAAAGGAATATATATATTCCATGTCAAATGCTACCTTTCTAAGCAGTATTATCCACTCACTTGAGTACTGTATCCTTAATATACTGGGAAACCCTTCCTCATGAATGCTAAGTCTGGCTTGGCATTTTTTAAAGAAAACAGTGCCGATAATATTTTTCTCTATTTTTCTATTTGTTTTTTAATACAAATCATGTTGCTTTATTACCAAAGAGATCTTTAACATGGACTAGAATTAATAGTAAAACACCACCATACCTCTCTTCCTGTTACTATTACCAAGAGTTTTATGTATGAAATTGCATCTTTACTTCAGAGTAAAAACTGTGACTATAGCTGAGTGAAGAGACTTAGGAATTCATGTAGTCCACCTCAAATATATATATATATATATATAGATAACCTCAAGAAAAGTAACAAAACTATGGCACAATAGTTCCATAGGTCACTGCCTTTTTGTGGAAAAAAAGAGAGAGGTAAAGGTAAAATGTCAGGTTTGGTCACAGTGATATGCAGCTGCTGCACACTCTGGAAGTAAGGGCAGTGTTGCTCACTGTTAGAAATGCTGGGAATGCTGGATGTTGGAGTTTCTTATTCATTTTGTGATGTTTTTATTGATTTGGTGATGTTGACAAAAGGCTTGGTGAGGATTTTTATTATTAGACCACCCATGAATGTATAATAAATTAATTTTTTGAATACTGCAGATTATATTTCATCAGCTTTAGTCTAGCAGGAGAAGAATTTTTGTTTAAAAACGAGCAGAGTCAAGGTGGTAGCTGTTGGGGAAGATGAAATAAGTAGGCCTTATGTGGAAAATGCAGACAATGCAAACCAGATTGAGATGAAAACGAGGTTTGAGATGACAGACCTTGGTTGCTGAGCAACCGGTGGGCAGTGGTACAGCTGGTGGAAATAACTCCCTTTTCTGTCCCACAGACAAAGCAAAGGGTTTGATAAGATGTTCTGCTTTATTCCTCAAAAATGTAGTTTATCTTGCACTTGTAACCTTCCCCTGAAGTATGATGTATTTGTAATCCCATTGGTCCAAAGTTTTTTCCCCCACCCACTTTCAAGCCCCCTAGAAAAGGGGCACCGGGGAAGATGGTGCCATCTTTGCCTTCTTAGCTTTCCTAGCTATCTTTGCTCTCTTTGCTCTCTTTGTCCTCCTCTTCTCCCTACTCTCTCGAACCTTTCTCGCTCTTTCTCTTCCTACCCCCATTTCCTTGGGGCCTGCCTCGGAGTTGCAGCTGGCATCTCCGAGCAGGGCCCCCACAATAAACCCTGTAACATACGACCGGGCTCTAGAGATCTCTCGTCTCCATTTGTTCCGACCGTTCTGGATCAGCGCTCGCTACAGGCAGAGTAACGACAGGTAGCCTTAACACAGGTATTGCTAAAACTTCATTTCCTTTTAAGAGAGAAATTCATGTACCCATGTATTCACAGATGAGTGAGATGGGAGTCCCTTCATATAATAACCCTTTGGCATTCCCTGTTTCCTATCTATTCATGGAATGGCTGGTGTGAAAAGTGAGGTTATCTGTGAGATATTGAATGCCTCATTCTTTGGATTAGCTGGGATACATGGCACAGCAACTAAATATAGTATGGGAATATATATAGTCTATCACTGACTATAGTATTGGAGTGCACACCACATGGTACCACTATGTACAAATACTTCCTATCATTGCAGCTGCATGTTTTCCCACTGTTACATACTTGTCTGATGCATACTCATAGCCCAAAATATACCAGTCTACACGCAGTGCCAGCATCAATGAGCTCATGTGAGAACCATGCCCTTAGCCAGCCAGCATTTGTAACCTGCCCATTAATGAGGGAGGCACTGCAGCCCCAGACACAGGCTCAACACCTATTCCACAAACATCCACCCTGACTTCCCCTTCCCTTCTTGTCAGGCAGCCTTCACTGCTTACAGCATCAGCTCTGCTCTGTCTTCATGATGCTTGAGGTATAATTTTCTTGTGTCAGGAGGGTATTTTAATTAAACCATTACAGTTGTAGTAAATGAATGAGGGGAGTTAAAGAAAAGTAAAAGGTATGTCTTCAAAGACAAAAAAAAAAAAAAATCAATGAAAATGTTAACAATTTTAGTGGCCACAGAGGTGTGTCATTAAATGGATGCGTAAAGAATGCCAGAAGTGACATAGAAAAAAACCAAAACCAAAGTAATTAATATTTCAGCTCTGGATTTAGTAAGGGGCAGAAAATAGGACATTTGTTAGAAGTCTAGTCCATAACTAATCTAGCCCATAACTAATCAAAGACTCTATTCAATAGCATCTATCTTAAAGAAGAACAACAAGACTAGGTAAGTCAGAGTAGCTGGGTCTGGTGTTCATTTGCATTAAACTGTGCTGGTTCTCAATGGCTGACATAATAGTAAATAAAGCTAGTCAGCAATTACTCACTAAGAGGTCAAAGTAGTGCTATAGATGGAATATTTTCATTCATTTGACTTTGAATTTCAGTGGAGGTTTTACTGAAATTGTGCAATTGCAACAAAATTCTGGCAGAGCCCCATCTGTTTTCCATTAACATGCCTGGCAAACGCTGTGGGCTCCAGGGGGACTTACAGTTCTTGGCCTCCCCTTCTCCTGGCAGTGGGCAAGGGCCAGCCCACTCACACCCAGCACAGACAGCCCCAGTGCTTTGGCTGAGGGTCCAGGATGAGATCAGGGTCACAGAGCTTCCTTCTGTGGAGCTCGGCCTTGGCGCTGTAGTGGCAAGACTGTCAATATTTCCATGGCATATTGAGTTGTCTAGTACCACCCTGGAGAAAAAAACCCCATAGTTTTAGTTAATTAAATCATCACTTCCTGAAAACACTTAAAATCTTGTGCCGAATCTCGGTGATAAAAGCTGTTTTCTTAAGAGTATGAGGTATATGAAGCTGAAAGGGATCTTAGGTAGACTCCTATTCCACACCTGGATTAGATAGTGTTAGGCTAGTGTTTGAAGCCAACAACATTGGCTCCAGCTTTTCATTTCTAACATTTAATTAGGTCAAGGAAAAAAACTGAATGTGCTAACTGGCTCACAACCATTACAGTGTGTAAGAGATGTTTCCAGGTGTGCAGGACACATCATGGATACCTCAGTACCCTCTGGACAAGGAGGCAATGGGGGTATTCACTGTGCTGCAGAGCTGCTGCCTTTCATTGGCAGAGCATTAGCACTGACAGGAGGTATGTCCTGTGGAGCCTAATCCCCTTGCCCACCAGCTGAATCAAGTTCTAAACCCAATGCATTGCATAATGATAAATAACTTTGGAAATCAAGATGATGTCCTAATTTTGCTACATAAAATGGGAAGGGGACCTTATGCTCTTACTAACAGTGAAACAGAAGGTGTTTATCTCCCAGCAGAAGCAAAACTAAACATGAAAGGATTCTGGCTTGGCTGCAGCTCTCCAGGACACTTTGAAGTGGATGTTTCAAAGTTCCGCACACTTTGGAAATGAATGGAAAGCGTTCACAGCATTCATTCAGCTTTACATGTAGCACGCACCTCTTCTGGCTCATTTATTTTGAGGCTTGGTAAAGTTATCCTATCCTCAGTACCAGATTGTCTACACATAAATTATTACCTGTTTATTCCCAAAAGGAGGGTCTGTACCTTGCAGGTAGGCAGGAAGCTTGCAGATGCAAGCAATGACCGCATGCCATCAGCATCACCCTCCTTTTCACTCCCTGACCTATGGGGAACTTCTGCCTTTTCTATCACAGACTATCCAACTCTTCCCACCCTTTCTTTCCAAGATGGCTGAGTTTAGCTTTTTCACTAGCAGCTCAAGCAATTGAGCCAGTTTCCACACAGTCAGACTAACCCAACAAACTCCACGTGCATGAGTTAATATAAATGTTCATACTAGGACTGACACTTCTGCTTTGAATCCCCACC
This sequence comes from Hylia prasina, assembly GCA_013397195.1. NCBI lineage: Eukaryota > Metazoa > Chordata > Aves > Passeriformes > Sylviidae > Hylia > Hylia prasina. The sequence continues at coordinate 141,501 of VYXD01012331.1, read as the reverse complement.
TTTAACTTGGTCACTCCTAAGCAAAGCTGGAGGGCTTGGCACAAAACATTCCTGAACTTCCCCAGGAAGAAGCAGAGGTCTGCTGAGGCAGGCACTTTTTCATATATCTCTCTTTATTTACTGTTTCCTATGGGTCACTTGATGGTCTTCCCCTTGGCTTGTAATACCTCCTCACCAGTCAGAGGCACTTCAGCCTAATATATCACTAGTGGACAGAAATAGGTGCCCTACTTAAATTCTCAAAGCCCTGCTTCAGGGGTTAGCAGCCACCTGTTTCCCTTCTTCAGCTACAGGGTGATATAACTTATATCTATCTAGAACCTGCAATGAGCTGATATAAATCTTCTGATGGTGCCTGAGCTGTCTTAATTTACCCCTTTGCTCTTAGTAATTCTTTTACACTCTGAAGTTCTTCCTATAAACCTTCTTCAAAATGGCAATTAGCCCTTTTTACAATCCAGCCTCAAAGAAAACAAGCATGCTGCTTTTACACCTGTGAGTAACTGGGTAGATACAAGCTCAATAGAAAATTATTTCCCCATTATTTTCTCCAGGAAATCAGATGCCAAACCCTAGGCTGTTGCAGAAAATGTGGTTGTTTCTGATATTCCTCATTAGGAGTCTGCAAAACACTGTATAATCCTACTAATCTCACCTATAGCAAGCTGGGTAAACATTTGCACCATTTGTGGCTGAAACAGTTGGCAATTAAAGCAGCTGTGCTCTTAGAAGTTGTTGGGAAATCAAAGATAAGACTACTCAGAAGACAAGTTTCCCTGAAATTGTCTCCAGTGCCCAAGACTTCATAGTACTTTGTGAAATACTTTGAATTGCATTCAGACTTACACATTCCTGGTGGGTTGACTCAGGCAAACTAGTCTGGGATGACTCATATTCCTACATAAGGTCATATATACATGGCCAAAGCCATGAACATATATTTTGGTTAGATGGGAATATTCTTCCCAGCTTCAGGTACAAACGGAAAACAAGAACAAATTCAGTATTTCAGTAAAATAAAATAAAAATTCATCACCACAGTCCTCTGGATGGGACTGAAATGGTTTCCCTTCCATAGACACTGTCCCAGCAGCAGCAGAGGGATCAGCCCTTAACTTCAGAAATTGGGAACAGGCAGTTAACACCTCAGTCTGTACTCCAGCCACTCTGAAGCACAACCACTACCAGAGGTGGGCTATTTATGCAGCAGAGGGAAGTTTTGCTAAAAACCTAGTTGACATTAAGTCAACTAAGTGCCACAGTCAACATCTTCAGATTCAATGCCAAATCAGAGAAGGACCTCACAGCTGTGTGCACATGTGAAAAAATTTTTTGAATACTTAGTACAGCTGATAGAATATTCTAATTGGTTGTTGGTGCAAACACCATGAAGCAGTTCACAAGAATTGAGAATAAGAAAAGTCTCCTGGAGTCAAACTGGACTACTTCCTGACAAAGGTGATTTTTTCAATTCCATGTTTGGTTTTTCTATTAACCATACGCCTCGCCATCACTGAATAATATGAACTAAACCAGTATATGAGTACTAGCAATGAACTGTAAATCCCAGGAGCTGAGGCCCTGGTAAGGCTTTCTGAGCATTGCCTTCTGGCACCATGGAGCCAGCCACAGCATTTTCTGTTCTTTAATTAGCAATCAGTAATAAAGGCAACTCCTTTGCCCTACTGGACTCAAAAAAACCCTGCTTCAGAACAGAGATACAAAACCTCTCTCCTTCAGCTGGCGTGCAGAAGGTGAGGAAGTAGGGACATATTAACTTTTCTACAACATCTGCTTAAGTATCACCCATGTGTTTCACTTTTCTCATTCCTGAACATGGAAATACTTTTTCATAACAATTCTCATGCAAGGAGATGACCAGAAAAGCACTGATGTGCAAATGAATTCATCAGAATGATTGCTGCAGCTTTGGGGAGACTTGCAAGCTGTGGCAGATAATACACAAACACACATTGCTATAGCAACACACAAACATATATTGCAGAATCCCCAAGGGATTCATTCAAGTCCTCATGAAAAGTTTCAGCTTGCCAGCAAGAGAGCAGACACAGTCCCATGAGACGGAGGCAGCCAACACACCATGTATTGTATGAATTACTGGTCACTTGGGGTTGAAACAAGTGATGGGAAATAGTTTGTGAGAAATCCAACATCTGACTGAAACCCTCCAAAACTAAGGAAAACAAAAATAGTCACAAAATACATCATCTTCCTATGACAATGCACATCAGTTAGGAAACACGGAGTTAACTGTTTGCCCTGAAGAGTTAGATAACCTCTGCTAAGGTATGCAGACTTGAGGCAACATATATCTATCACTGGCTGGCAGGAAGTTGCTCCATTAAAAGCAAGTAGAAAGATTCACATGCACCCAAAGACAAGCAGCAGCCAAATCAGAAAGGAACATATTCTACATACTCCTGAAATAATTTCCTTTCTTCTGTTTTAAGGATCCCCATGTATTAATTTATAATGGAAAACAATTATGCACACACTAAGCATGTAGTTTATTCATAGAGTCTGTCACCTCTGTATAAAATATCAATTACAACATAATCTGCTGGGATTTCTTCTGGGGTGTCACTGTTTTCTGATTTTCATTGAAGCCATGAACACAAAATGTGATATGCCAAGCATGTGACATACTGAACCAAATGTGCAATATTTCTAACATGTGGGTTATAATCACCCTATATTTACACTTACCCTGCACACAGATACTTGAGTTGAGTTGAATGTGAAATACATTTGGATTCAGTTTCCACTGATCTGATAACATTAACATGGTTTTTGAAAGCATTCCCCTTAATTTCATCCAAAATTCTTATAGATTTTAAGCTCGAGGTAAATCCCAGTCAGAAACAAAATGTGTAATGTAGTACTAGATGTAGTAGTAGTAGTAGTAGTAGTAGTAGTAGTGAAATTTTGTCCTATCTTTAAGAAAACGTTTAGCAGTTGCCCTCTGTCATATCTGTCCATGTTTGATGCTTACATATGATAGGCAGAAAGAAGGAAGGCAGGGGTGAAACCCGACAGCAAAAAAAATCAAGAATCCAGTCCTGAGCTTTATGCAATATAAGGAATTGTATTTTGCCTTTTCTTTTACAGTGTCTGTCATCCCACTTATGAGCTTCAGCCTGAAACAATGTCATTTTTAAGACCAGCTTATGTGGGTGGCTATTCTAAACCTTGTTGTACAAAGCTGCATATCACGGAGGTCACACAATTGGAGGAAGCTGTAGCTGTGTGCTCATTGTGTGGTTGACACAAGGCAGGATGTCTTTGTTTACTAGACAGAGACTAGATCTTTTTTGTGTTAAATGCCCTTTCCTAATTGGCATTGCTCATTGGCATGCTTCCATGCTAGACCCAGCAACAGCCTTTAGTCAAAGGAATCAGAAACAGCCAGACACTTGCCCTTGACTGGTGCCTGTGGATAATTCTGCTGACACTTCTGCCTGGAGAAAGCATGCAGCCACATATCTCTGACAAGAGTTTTCAGCATTCGCAAAAACTTATAAACTGCTAATAGTCAGACACTAAATCTTTCCAGAAGAAGGAAGAGAAGTGAACCTAGTGACAGCAGACGCAGCTGCTTGCTGGCTGTTGGGATCACCTGCCCCAGCACTGCACGCAGCAGTGCCCAGGCATCCTTTCCAGAGCTTGCCAGAGCAACTTGAACTCAGCAGGCAGATTGTGCTCTGAAACCCTAGATGAGCCCTCACACATCCCTTCCAGTGGCTCTGCCATAGGACAGCATTTCCAGCAAAGGGCAGTAATATGGCAGAAAACAAGTGTTATTTCAAAGTGCTAAAGTCCTTTCTCCAGTGAACACATGGTCACCTGTCATCATATGTAGGGTCACTGAAGGCAGCTGTCTCATATCCTTTAAATTCCAGGTTATGAGTAAAATTAATGCTAAAACAAGTCGACTGATAACTCTTCTCTGGGTTAATCTGTCTATTGTAACCAACAAAACTGCTTCTGCTTGTATCTGATGTTCTGTATGAGGAAAAAAAAATTCTCTGACATTTCTGGCAATGTTAAATAGCTCTGCACTCAGTAACCCACAATGTGCACAAGAAAAATGTGTATTTGAGAATAATCTCTAAATTGCTGTTTCCCTATTGCTCACGCCTGTGTAAAGAGTGTAACTGGTTCTTGAGTTCCTACAAAGCCTGACATACTAATCCTCACAATTACCACTCACAAGCTGAGGAGGATTTTCTGCCATACCCACTCCTGTATTTTAAAACATCACCCTCAAAATTATTGAATAAGAGCTGAGTATGGAGACAGGTCATGCACAGTCACTATTTGCTCTATGCCACCATGCAGAGAGCAGTGGTGTGCTATCAGTCCACCAACTCTTTGACTCATGTTTTGAGGAAGCCACGATGAGCTGCTGCATGCAGAATGATTTCACATGATTCCTGAAGTACTAGGGAGTCAGCAGAAGTGGGGAAACCAAAATAAATCTTATTTTAAAATGACAAATTTCCCACAATACATTCTAGATGGGGAAAAAAAGTATTTTCCCCAATTACAGCTGAGGAAATGCCAGGCCAGTCCCTAGGTTAATATGCTTTTGAACCAAGAGAGAGAAGGTGCATCTGTCTTGACTCTATAGAGGGAAGACAGATTTTATCCCATTGATTTCAAGAAAAAGATAAAAAGGAATAACAATTTTAGATGGTATTTATAGGTAGGAAAAAACCATAATTGAGATGGCCTATAAGTACAAAATTTCAGTCATTAAAGTTTTGGTTACTTCTGCCATGAGTAGTAAGAAAGACAACAGAGCATGAAGAAATCATACTTAAGTGCACAAAAATGCTGTCTTTGCCTTTACTGGGAAAATGGCGGCACTGGGTTGGCTGGAAAAAGAAGTTTTGCAAATAGCTTTGAACTGCTAAGGAACTGAGGCTAAGTTCATCACAGAACCTAAAATGCTGGGGGAAATTATTCAAAACCTTAGCAGGATCATCTTATTTGTTCCACAGGAAAAAGGATTCACTCAGTTACCTCTGAGACCTTCCAGGAGGTGCATCTAGGGTAAGTTTGTAGAGGATCCTAAGAGGCATGCAGATGAGGCAGCAGAAGAAGGGATTCCTGAGCAGTTCAGTCCTTGATGATTACTCAGGGCACCAGGCCAGTGCTGCAGCTCATGGTGCTGGAGCTCCCACTGATACCAACATCTGAAAAGGTGAAGCCAGGTAAGGTTCAGTCATGCTGAGGAGCAGAAAGGCTCTGCAACATGATCTGTTCCATCTCCTCTCCCTCACCAGAGAGGAATTTAATCCCTCTGAAGATAACACCTCACAGGACAGAAAGAAGATCTCTTCTCTACTCAGGCAGTGTGACTCTATGCAATACCATATAGATCATGTCCATATGGACAAATTTATTTTCAACCCAGACTAAGATGACTATGTCCATTCTGCCTCCAGCCCATGCTCTCCAAATTGTCCCTGTCTATCTTGGTCTGCAGGAGAGTTAATTAGCACAGGGGAAATCAGCTGACAAGTGTGTGAATAATTAAGGATGCCTGTCAGAGTTTATGCTCTGGTCCTAATATTTTTAGTATTGTTGAGGCACCCAAATCAGTTTTATTTGGTTTGGGCACAGCTCAGTTCCCACTGAGCCAGCTGGAAGCATCACGTCCACAGCCCCAGTGCACAGCTGGTACACTGGGCAGGCTCCATGCCTGACTCCCTCCTGCTTCCTGCTCCAGGAGCTCAGGAGCAATGACCCTGATCCCACGTTAGCTAGTTTCCAGGACCCACGGGACAACACACAATAATTGGGATGCCCTCCCTGAATGATTTCACCGGGCAGCATCATGCAGAAATTCAAGCTGGCTTTTGCAGAGCCACCTTGGAAGCCATGGTATCTGTATGACTCAGACGTTTCATCCCCACTTTCCCTGGATACTTAGAGCTGACAGACATAACAGCAGTTAGGAAATATGCAAAATCTTAGGCTACATACTATCATCCAGGAAAGCACTGATAAAAGCAAGAAAAAAATTAATTTGCACTTTTAGCTTCCATTGCAGGACTTCTGTTTGATACAGTTTCTGTCCTTCACATGCATATTAAATGATGTAGAGCCTGATCGTGCAGTTTTTATGCATTCATTTTGAGTTCCTGCTTATGCAAGAAGGTATGTACCTGCAAGGCTAAGGTCTGAGTGATCATTTCCATCTCCTTCTTTGTATATTATTGATCTCTCTGTACTTTTGCCTTATTTCCCCTGGCAAAGCCTTCCAAAGCCAAGGGAAATGAAACAATACTTCCCTCTACTGGGAGACCCTGGAATTTGGAAAATTAGTGTGAAGTGTTAAATTTTTCTGAGCTACTATTTCTAGGTTGAGGGACAGGCCAAAGCAGCAGAGGGAGAAGAACAAGACAGAGAAGAGGTAGTATTTTTTTGTTTAATTTTGTTCTTATCCCTGGATTAAAGCTTTGGGGAGTTCTTATATAACTCACTCTTTTTCCTTCAAGTTTTAGTCAATGTGCCAGGTTTATTTTAATTATCAGTGCACCTCTGAAAATCCTTGTGCCACTCAGAAGATATGCTAAGAGTTTTTTAAGTCTTGCTGTGCAATTTTCTGGATCTGTTGAATAGCCGTTAGCTAGATTTTCTCAGGCTGCAGTTCCATGGTCTATTCTAGGTGACAGTTTTGGAAAAAAATTAATCACCACCAACGAACATCTTTGAAACTCCCTTTGGGGGTATAATTCAATGGCTAGCTGGGGGAAGTCTCCAGGGGCCATGGAAAATTTCACTTGTGGCTTATAGATCTTCTTGAGAAGGCTGTTCCACAGGGCTGGAAAGGGTGGTTCCCACTGGAATCACGGGAGCCCTGAGATTTCCAGCTTTTTTTATAAATCAAGATCAAGTAAAGCAAGGTCAAGCACCAGCTGGCTCATTCCTGATTTCTAGGCATCATCTACTGGCAGCTGTCCATAAGCTTTTCTATAGATAGAGTGATTTCTACTGGTTGTGAGGCCTCAGGGAAATTTGATAATAGGGGAGATTCATACCAAGTAATTCCCATATACCTCTGTTACTAGTTTTGTCTCTGTCAGGTTGCCTCCCAGCCTCTCTCAGGGATCTGCACAATGATTATGCTACCTACCATACTTTCTGATTGTTCATAACTTCTGTAATCAAATTAGGGCCACAAAGGTAAGTTCGTTCAACAGGCTTAACATCTACAAATCTGTCTTCATATGAAATCCAAGGTGTCCTGAATTGCTCTTTCACTAAGTATCATTATCTAACACCTCTTTAATGGATGAGGTAACAGATGAGGTATTTCAGCCGCCAGTAAAAGTTGTCATTTCTGGGCTGAAACACAGAACTGCACAACAGCAAAACTGCCGGCTGGAAAACAGCCACAAAACAAATTTTTCAACTGAGAACAGGAAGGATTATAGGTAAGACCTCCATGGTCAGACCTTGAGACCATCTTTGGTTTGTATCCAGCTCTTATTGAAGCAAAGCTGTTACCAATTCAGTAGTAGCTACTCAAGGATGGCAGCTCTAATCCAGGGTTTGCATATTGCCAGTCCTCTGGAATAAATACCTGTTGCTTTGGACAAATCACAGTGACATCCCTCAGGGGCTACAAGAGGTCAGACTGCCCTTTCCTGCCTCCTAAGACCCACTTGAATCACAAGATTAGCAAGCTGGCTAAAAAAACCACCAAAAGGTAATAACACAACTTGATTCATGGGCTTGACATGCTCAGCTGAGGACTCTTCCCCCACTTTTTGTTCAGTTAGTGAGTCCCCCTCTCTCAGGTGGAACCTGGGATACTGTGTTTCTCTCCTGTGTCCAGGAACATACTTGCCCTAAATCTGAAAAAGAAGGAAAATGTACTGTTGCTAAAAATGACCATATTGTCATTGCAGACAGGTCATGAGCTCTAAGCAGTCATGCTCAGCTAGCTCCATTTGATGAAATCAGGTTGCATGTATGAGTAACTGCTTATTCAGCCTCATATTGAATTCAAAATCTGGTCATTTAAAGTCAGAATCAGAAATCAGAACATCATAGCAGATCACAAGGCCTCAGTCACATTGTAGGAAAGGACTTTCTGTTCTTAATTATTCAGAGCAGTGGGACCTCAAGACTTGGCATCTCGCATTGTGGAGGAAAAAAGGGCCTTTTTTTTTGGTAGGAAAAGAGCACAGCAACCTCCCAGAAGCAACATAGCTGGAAAGAATAGAGCTGAGAGATTTCCTTTTCGGGCAAATCTCTCAACCATTCACTGATTTATTATTAACATTTGTACTTCTGCTGTGCTAAAAGGTCCCGGCTGGCTTGGGCTCCACTAGGCTAAACACCATGCTGATGGCTTTATCTGCAGCTTGAGGTTGGAGTTCAGCCTGTAGCCCAAAGACCAAGATCAATTATACTTCACACAGCTGGAGGGTGACCTGCTTGTCCTTTAAGCCAGAAAACTGTGGCAGAGGAGATGTCCCCAGGCGAGGGCTGTCCTTGTAGGTAGAGTGGTCACTACTGCCTTAACACTTTTCATTCTGAAATTGAGACCAAATTTGAGCAAAATAAATGAAAGTTCCAGACTCTGCAGACTTTCACATTTGATTTTTCAGACCCGTATACCTCACTACTGAACACAGAGGTCCATCATTCCTCATTATAAATAGACACTTGCAAAATGGGGGGAAATTTCAACCATGTTTATAAGATACACCTAAATGTGGAAGCAACTGCTTTTAAAAGGTCTGATAATAGCCCACTGCATTTGCAGCACTGGTCTCACACTGGCTTTGCTCACAGTGGGTAATAAAGTTGTAAATTCAACCACTGAAGCATGTTCAACTCAATGATCTGAGAGATCTTTCCCAACCTTGAAGATTTTGTGATGCTTTTGGATTTTTTGGTGACTCTTGCCCACATGTGGAAGTTGTTCAGCCACATCTCTCAGATGGCACATCCCCAGTGTGACTGGAAAAAAATTGTGCATCCACTTCATGGTACCACCTACGATTAACCTGCCTGGTTTGACCATTTTTCACCTCTCAAAAGGCACAATCTGAGGAAATAACACCCTGCAGCCTTACACAAAACCACCTGAGCTTTCCTCACTGCACTTGAATTTGGCTGGGCAGATGGAGATAATACTTTCAGGCTAGAGAGTACTGTAAATCATGGCTTACAGCAGCTGGGAACTGCTAAAATAAACCTTTTCCTGTTTGTGTACTTGAAAGTAAAGACATAGAGTCCAGGCATCACCAGGACTTGAGGTGAGGCTGCAGCACCTGGGGGTTAGTTAGCAGTGTATGTTCATGTGCCAAGCTTCAGCCTTATGGGTACTGCAGGGTAGCATTAAACAGTCATGGGGAGACTAATCCTAGATGGCTTCATTGTGTAGTTCTGTCTCTGGGTAACTATAGCCAGTAAGTTTGCTGTCAGAGCAGGACTTTGTGTATATATATATATATATATATACAAATGATTTTATATAATAAAGAACATACTTGCTGGTAGGTTTAAAAAAGAGTTGAAGAAAGCAAAGATCAAACAAATAGCACAATATTTGGTCATAATATCTCTGACATAATAAATTGATCACTTTAAGACTCATTGCCCTTTACTGCCACACTTTTTTCTGGCTTCTGGCTCCCAGACCATGAAACATTGGCTGCTTCAGACTGGCTATTGTTGAACAGTCTTCAGACAGCATGGTGTTAACATTTTACATGTCCTTCCTGTGAATTATTAGACTTCACTGCACAAAGGAACCTAAGAAGAACTTCCGAAGATAATGCCCCATAGGTTAGCCCACTTGACCTGTTTGCCAAGACATAGCCTTGGAAGGAATCCCTTGTCAAAAGGTCTCCATTTCCTGATGCAATAACATGGCACAATATGATGAAATACCTTTTTTTTTTTATTTTCTTGTCATAGGTACTAGATACCACATTCTGCCAAGGACCACAGGATGTGCCCTGATCATCCTCTACCCAAGGCCTGAAACCCAGAACCCCATCATGGTTCTCTGGGAGCAAACACAGTGGTCACATGAACAGCGTCAGAGCTGTCCTACTTCCAAGATCTTATTTCCAGGTGGTAGGCCATTGGGGAACACATGGCCTAGGCAGGCACATGACATCAAATACATAGCAGGTTTTGCGACAAGAAATTCTGAGGCATGTGCTACCCAAGCTAAATATTCAGCATAGCTCACTAAAATAGCCACTCTCCATGTTTGATTTCTTTTATTTTCCAGCTGCCTTAAACAGAACATTCAACCCAAATAATTACATATTTTCCTCAGCCTTTTTCATAGGGCCTGTTTTCTAAACCCTCAGGAGTTTCTCTTTTGCCCACCTTTGGTCTCCACCTATTTTGTCTGCATTTGCTATTCCAGATATTGTTTATATGCTCCAGAATCACTTCAAAATAGCAGAGTAAGTTTTATAGAGCATATCCAGAGAATGGGAGGATCAGTAAGCAATGCTCACTGGCGCTGCTCAGTAGGCACAATGGAAGGGCAGTGCCTCCCCATGCTTCCTCTGGCTCTGCATATGGCTGTTTGGTTTGCGCTCCATTATAGCCCCCAGATCCCCATGGATTTGCTTTGTTGCAGCATAAATGCCTGCATTTGTTCATAATCCTACATCTGATTTCACTTCACTAGACACAGAACTTCTTACCTGATGATCTTAGAGATCTTTTACAACGTTAACCATTCTATGATTCTGTAAATTAATCAGCTGAAGTTTAATAATGACATTTCCCCAATGGATTTAACTTGGAACTCTCCTCCTCAGTAAACCCAATCCATCTTAGATTGATTATGCCTTGTCTTTCTCCACCAGCTCATGATAAAATTCTTCAGTCCCTGTTAAGATGACCAATTTATCAAAATGTTTGCTGTTCTAGTCCATGTACAGAGCCTCTCATGGGTAAAACTATGGTAGAATCAGACATCTGGGAAAAAAACCTAACGTGGATTGTTTCAGACCCATCTTATTCTTTGTAAACTGGTTAAAGGAAAGAAAAAGGTGCTGTTTTGACACAAGACATATTTCTTTCTAGGACAACAAAAAGTTTTCAGACATGAACAAAATATTTTCTATCTGGTGATTTTAAACCTGAATAATCTGGCTACATAAATTTGGATGAACTATGAACACAGCTTTTTTGCCGGGTCTATTACAGTTCACCAGTCTTCCTCAGTAAGAAATTAATCAGTGTGCATCTTCCTCTACTTCAGATGTGTTTCTAGAATTTTTATGTAATCCCTAAACTGTCACTCATTTTCTCCTTGTGTTCTTCTTCCTCTCTTATTTGATCCTGATACATTTTAAGGCTAAGGATTGCTATGTACCCTCTCCTCATGACAGCACAGACTAGAGGGCTCCCTGAATTCCTGTGGAGATAAAAAAATCAAGCCCTGGGGTAAACATTTCTAGTGCTGGAGTCTATCCTGCCATAATTAAGCAGTTCCAACTGCCTGCCTCATGACAAATAAGTAAATGGTGTCTTGATTTAAATGTCCCATAATCCAACAACAGTATCAAGAGGAGAGCCCAGCCATCTTGTTGGCCCAGCATTCACCTGTCTCTTCAGCACCACAACCTCTGAAAATCTAGTTTTTTCCAATGTGCTTCTTTGCCTGTCCCACTATATTTGAAAGGGAACACAATCTACCAAACGTTATTGATTGAAACATCATGTTATCATATTACTTTCAATAGCAGTCTACTCCAACCCAAAATAGCATTTGCTTTTGATCCTCTGTACCAGATGTTTTCACTGAGCTATCCACAATGAGATCTGATTTCCTGACTGACTAAAAATCACTTCCAACTCAAATTACTCTTTCCACATGCATATACAGTATTTAATGTGATGTTGTATCATTGTGTTGGGTAGCTGAGTTTGGTCCATCTGATTAGTGAGTTACACATTATTTTTATTAAACTAGAAAAAAACATTATGTGCAAGAATAATGTCTGAATTTCTTCACTCCCTCTTCCACCAGCTTGCAAAGTCAAATAGTTTTAAACCATCAGTCAAGACAGATCTATGTGTTATCAAATCAGATCCTTCTGGCTTTTTAAGCAGTTACATGATCAGGCCTGACCTTTGTCCCCTTGTTTACTGAATAGCAATTGGGAACTTTTGTCAAATCCCTATTCAGAAGAAAGCATATGCACTATCACTACATCACCTTGTCTCATTAAGAAGAAAGGTGACACCACACTAGTAGAACAGCATGAAAACTTCCCACTTCTAAGGCATCAAATTCTTTCTTGGTTAATCTCCTCTAGGATATAGGGGCGGGGGGGGGGGAAGGTGCTTGGAAAGATAAAACCATGAAGGACTACTAAGTTGTCATACATAACAGCCCTTCAGAACAAAAATGTAAATTTTTTAGGTAGTCTGAAGCAAAAGGTCAAATTAAAACCATGGTCCATCTGTTATAGAAGGGTGAGAGTTTTTTCATGTGAGAGTGCCTCACTGAGAATCTCTCACAGTGGATCCACTGGAAAGCTCCTTGATAACTTTTGAATTCTGGTCCAACAACAAAAGAATTTGGGCACATAAAGGTAGGATCTAGACACTCCAGTCACAAAACACATTTCTTCACATCCCTGTTGAGCTTCCACCTACCCTGCCATGCACAAAGTGAGTGGGAGTGAGAGCTGGCCAGAGAACAGCTTCTCTGCTGTTCTCTGCAAGATCATGGGGACAGCATTGCTGGAACAAGTGTGAGGGTCAGGTTGAGTGGTAACAAGGAGTAGATGGTGAGATGCATGAGGGCATAAAGACATGCTGAAAGTCACAGCCTGGAGTTGCAGAAGTCACATCTGTTATATATTTTCACTACTCAGATTGGACTGATAGGCTAAAAATCTTCCTGTTAGCCTGGGTTCCCATGGAAATGAATATTATGTAATTTCTCTCTCTCCATCAGATCTTCCTGCAGTTTTCTGGACCAATTTTTGGCTTGTTTTAATGCAATCTGACAGGACTTCACTGACCTCAAAAAATTAATGTTTCTAAGAGTTGCATGAAAATTAGCATCTAGAGAGTGAAGAGATTCAATCTTCACCACAGTAAAGGTTTCAAATCAAACCTTCTTCCTCTGGCCTATTTGGCTGTTCGGCCATGTCTCCAGACAGACACAAAATGTCTTGTCTCTTGCCCAATCAGCAGTTAGGTGAAAGAGCAGAAAGCTACAGAGAGGTTTAAAGAACATGCTGGGGAAAAGCAAAGATTGAGAAGAGTTACAAGGAACATTATTTCTGCAGACACAGAGGAGCAGCCCAGTTCAGTTAGCACAGAGGCAGCTGCTCCCAACTCCCCTGGGCTTCCATGTACAGCAGCAACTAGGAGCATCTGAGGCAAAATACCTCCAGTGGAGCCCTAAAGCAACCTCACTCTCTTCTTCTAGTGTGAGCCCTGCCTTTTCCATTGATTCCTGGAGGATAAGTAATGCAATGAGCACCATCTGAACCAGCACCAGGCTCTCAGAGACATGGGTAAAGTTGGGGTTTGCCATGTTCTCTTTGAGGGATTGGAAGTGGATATTCCTTGCAAGGGAGAAACACAAAGGCATGACATGGTTCAGAAGGGCCAAACTTCTACAGCCCACTGTGACAGGGAGGAGATGGAGTGATTGCTGCCACTGGCAATGGCCAGACATGAACTCAGCATTTGTCCCAACATAACCCTAAGTGGCAGAAAGCAGCAAACCTGTATTTACACAGCTGTGGCTTGGTCCAACCAGAGGTGTTTTATCATCTTAGGTATAATCATCTGCCATCTTCAACAGATCCTCTGCCTGCCTCACCAGGGTAAAGAGTCAGATTCTGGATTTCTCCCAGTGGACAGCAGCTGCTGATTTCCTTCTAGATGGATCCCAAGAGCAGCCTTTAATTTTGAACTCTTTAAGCCTGTTTTGCAAAGTGGTTCCACCTTGCAAGGGAATTTCACAGAGAGTGAGGATGTCCTGGGTGACTTACTAGGGTTCCAACACTTAGTAAGGCTGGGAGAGGGTCTGGGTTCCTATATGACCTCCAAGAACTGCCTCTGCATTTTATCCAAACAATGAGGATTATTAAAGAAAAAAGTATGTTAGACATGTTCAAACCAGTTTGTCCAATGCAAAGCTTTGTGCAAACAGAAGTAGAAATAAGGTCATTTTGCAGTCTTAATTTCTCCCAATACAGTGAATAAAACCAGCCAAACAGTGCCATCTGAAAAGCCTCAGACATCTTATAGAGTCTTCTTTGCCCTNGAGGGAAGGGGGAGAAAAAATTTTTTCTGCAACTGTTTAAGGAAAACACTAAACAGTGCTTGATTTCACATTTATGGGAGAATGATTGTGGCTGGAGGTTTGCTGTATGGTTTTCCAGCACAGAAAGATATTCTGGTGCATTTTACAGCCATTAAAAATGTTGTGTTCTGGTGTGGATAAACATTCCATTTCTGAGAAGCTGATTCATTATTCCTCAGTGGTAGTGTCATGACATATTTTTAATTGTGAGCTTGTGGTGATAACAACTAAAAGTGCATCATCTTTTCCAGGAAGCTCATCTAATGCAGAGATCCATTTGATCTGATTTCTCTATCGACTTGTGCTGCATGCCAAAACAACAAGTCATGCCTCCATGTCACCACTGGAAATGAGCTTAGCCAGAGTCCATCTCCAGACAGAAAACATACCCAGAGTCTGGAGGGATTTGAAATCACTAAATCATAGATCAGGAAATAGCTTCCAACAACAGAGATCAGAAGAATTTGGTAGGAGAGGAATAAAGGTTGGGGAAAAACAAAGAACAAGAAATTGCAATAGAATTTTGGGGATCAATGAAGGCACTTTAAATGCAGTTTTGTTATTATACTTTAAGCAATTAAAGGCTAGTGAATGTGACAAGAAGAATTTATTCCAACATGTTAAAAACAGGAAGAGTGTGGTACTCCCAGAGATACACACAGGAGATTTTGGGGCCATTCTGATAGTCCCCTGGGCATTGCTGCAGCTGCTGCAGCACAAAACTGGCTCCCAGCCAGTGGCAGGGAAGCTGGGGGTTCCAGCTCACTGTTACAGCTTAGCCACTGTACCTTTCACCTAAGTGAAGCTGTAAACTCTACCTTACGAAAGTATCTCAATCATTCATAGTGAAGAATCCCAAAAAGTTTTGGACAGTTTGTTCACCTATAAGAATGTCTTGAAGTATCTTACTGACAGCGCTCTCCAGAAGCCTTTTTTGGAGTGTCTAACTCCAAGGACTGGAGCAGATGGCAGTAACACTGCGACTGTCTTGGCTAAAACACATTGCATCCATGGCTTGGATGGTGTGTGCAATAGACCTCTTTTCCCCAAGATATTTACTTCAAGGCCACATCCTCCTGATTCTGCTGAAGCCAAGCAGAGTCCCCATGTCCCACTGCTCTCGTTGCAGGTTTGCCACTAGAGGACACTGAATCAACATGAGACCTTGCTGAGGGCTGAGGCAGGGGGTGCTGCCAGGAATGGGATGGGGGGGCTCTGTGGGCACACACCACTGCCTTCTCCTACTTATGAAAACTCTAGGAAAGCTGGAAACTGGATGGGGGTGGGTCTCAGCTACACCAGTGGTGGTTTGCCACTTGAGGTCTGAGTTTCTTGGATGATTTCCATCCCTTTAGCTTTTTTTCATTTTATATTTGGGATGCATTTTTTATACCGCTGGGGAGGAAAACTGGGAAATCAACGTTATTTTGCTTTGTGCAAAGCTCTATGTGTTTGTTTATGATGGGCTCTTTACTAGGGAGTCCATTCAAAAGGAATTGTGAATGAAACCAAACAGGAAAGGGTGGAACAATAATCTCGATAAGAAGTATCACAGGCAATGCTCAAACACAATAGTCAGATTTACAGCCTGGAAAATGTGAGGGCTCTGCCCCAACCCAATGAAACTGTTGTTTTTCCAGGGCTGTAGATCCAGAGATCAAAGGGTAAAGATCAAGCCTGCAGAAGATGCAGAAGAGAGGGGGCTGCAAAAGTTAGTATCCTGAGGCTGACATATGCATGAAGTTCTGACTTGGCCTCCAAGAGAACAAAGTCTCATCCACTTTCATAAGTAATTCTTCACTATGAAGAAACTCTTTAGAGGTAGGCAAAACCCCATAACTGCCCATGCCTTCTCCCAGGAGGGGCTTCCTACTTTGCCACAGCTGTTGGTCTGTGATAGGTATCACTCTTCATGAATGAGAACCTGGATCCAGGGAAATTCTTAAGGGCAGCTGCTTGGAAGGGGCTGTGCCAAATGCCAGCACAACAAAGTGTATCCAGCAACAGGGCTGGTTCCTGGTATAGACAGAACAGGTAGCAGACTTCTAGAGGAGAGCAGAAGGGACCAGGGCCCCTTTGTCCTTGGCCTCTCCCAGGATAGCCAGCGTAGTTGCTGATGCCAAGGGAAGGTAAGCCAGGCAGGCGAGTTAACAGCTCTCTCTCTCAAGGAGCCAGGACTCTGCCATGAGAGATATTCTTGCTTCCTCCTGCTGCACTTCTCACAGACACCCATGCAAGGAGGATCTGTGCCTTTCCAAGATTCCTCATGAAATCACTAGCCTGCTATATCTTCCCCAGTAGCTCTCCCTTCCCAATGCAAGCAATTTAATTCTGCAAGGGATGAGTGCCATCAAGGGTGGCCTAAAGCCAGCTCCAAGCAAAGTCTTGGCAAGGCACCTGAGGAGGAGCCATCACCAAAATAAACCATGGAAATTACACCAAGGCGCCAGCATCACTATCTCTGGGAAAGGAGAATAAAGTTTCTCCATGAAAAGCATGGCACAGACCCTGTGCCAATGGAAAGGGACAAGCATGTTTGTGTGTAAGAGAGCAGCCACTGCACTAGAGTGCAGCTACACTGGCAGTCTTGCTAATGGGAGAGGATTAGCACCTGCCACATTCCAGTGTGGAAATGCATTCTAAGTTTGTGGGAGTGTTCGTAGCAATGTGGTGGGTACACAGTGTCTCAGAGCTGATGTTGGAAATACAAGGTCCCTTATGAGACTTCTCGTCATTTTTCCTCTTTGGACTAATACATTAAGGCAGAGACAATTTCTGTTCATCACCATTAAACACAATATAACAGTCTTCGCACCAAATATTGCTACTGGCAAACATCTTCAAACACTAAATCCTGCAGCAGGGAATGGAAGGGTAGTAGGAGCATGCAAACAGTACTGATCTTTCCAGGCTGTTCTTCTCAGAAGCTACCCATAGTGTCTCTCATGATGGCTGAGAGTTGAGGTACAATGAGAACAGAAGAATGGAAGAATTTTAATTTTTTTAATTGATGACAAATATTAACCTTTATTGAGTTACAGTATTTTTCATGCCACTAGACAACGTGCTGTTACTCCAAAGCTGCAGGAGACATTCCACCCAATTTCCTATTCCCAGCAGATAGAACAAGCTCACAGAGGGGAAACAGGTCCATTTCAGAGAAGGGTTGCAAACCACCATCTCAGGAAGAATCCCAGCCAGGTTAGTAGAGGATATTTGATAGGAGAAGGAAGAAGAGAGGTTATCTTCACCAGTTACCCCCTAAGCCTTTGGCTTCTTTTTTTAATTGTTCTGTGTAGAAAATCTGGTTTCCTTCTGTGACATCAAAGAAAATCATTCATAAAATTATGAGACATTCTTCCCTGTTCTTTTCATCCATACTCTTGCCAAGCTTATCCCCAATCCATAAGCAGCCCATGATAAGCTAAAGATGCATTTGTAGGGCACAGTCTATTTGATGAGAGAAAATAAAAATCCAGCTGTTTTAATATCCAAGTGGGTTTTAAGAAAAGCAAGAGAGACTTATTTTTTTCAGAGACAAAGAGAAAAAAAAAAAATTAAGTATCTGGAAAACTTGCCCATGTCAAAATCCTCACAGCCACCAAGAGGCGAGAATACAGCTCTAAATCACAGCTTGAGACAGGAGGGGCTGCACATCCTTGTCATGCACAGCCAAAATCAAGAACCTGAAAGGAACCTAGATAAATCCCATATTGACATAACTCATGCTTTCTTTCACCTCTCTGACCCCATCCCTTAGGTTTATATCAAGATAGACTGTCACTGAGTTATCCAAACTCTGCATTACTCAATTCTATGTGGGTGCAACCCCCAGCTCACCTACCCCTCACCTCTGCTCTCTGGCCCTGACCTCCATGGGAGCTCAAGGTGGAGTCTCTCACATACCTCAAATCTCACTCCAGAGACTCTAATGACAACATCCAATGCTTGTTTAACTTCTGGAGTTGCCAGAAAGAGCTATATTTAGGAAAAAATCTGAAAAATTGCCCCTTTGACTTGTGCTGTATGGAAGTTCCTGGCTCCCACCAGTCTCCCTGTACCAAAGCTATTAAGTTCTTGTTATTGCAGCTCGTTTCAGTAACAGCAGTTGGCCAGCAAGCACTACACTCAAACAGCAAAAACCTTCTGGAATTCACATTAACATATAAAGGACATTTTGTTGTATCAAAACACTTTCACTTCTTAATTCTCTGCTGTTATTCACACACATGAAATGGGGATTATTAGCAACCAAAAATGTTTCACATCTTCTGAAAGGTAACAATTGTATCAAGTGTGTCAAATGTCTTCCTAGCAGCATATGTGTATATAGTTTTTAGTATTCATTTCTGTCTTATTTTTAAAAAATGAATTGAAAGTAAGACACCTGCTGGTATTCAATTTCTACCTAATTTCAATTACCACAAACACATAACAGAAGAGCAAATACAGGCAATCTAAGAGAGCTCTACCATTTGCCATCATATTCCATCTCTTGTTTAAAAGAGTACTATCTGTTATAGGCTATTTTGATGGGAAAAAACTTAATTTTATGTTCTGATTTCCTTTTTTTGTTGCAGAAGATAGAGATGTACAAGATTTCAAAGACTCACAAATTGAACAGTTTTACAGCGCTGCAGCACAATTAAAATCTCCATGCCATGCATATTCAGAAGCAACAAGCAGAAGATTTTGAGAGATATTCAGAAATATACAGTTATGGGGTGAGCTTTTGTAATCAAAACCATCAGCTTGAAATTTTCAGTATTATCATTCACTGCTTGTCCCAGTATTCATGTTAATGAAACGAGCTGTGAAAATTCCTGCTCCGGATGATTTATAATAAAGCTTTCAGACAGGAACATCAGCATACAGTACATGTTAAAGATAGCACAAAACACTCAAATTATTTTTTAATTCATTTTTGTGGAAGTATGTTGTGAAGAATAAACTTCAATTGTTGTGCTAGGTGCAAATAAATAATCCAGCCTTTTAGGTACAAACTCCTTGCAATGGACCACCTTTCTAACTGGGTTGCACCATCTGGAAACACCACTGGGCTGGAGCATAACAGGGTCTTTCTGGTGTTGCTTGTTGTAGCTCCAAATACAAAGAGAGCAACTTGGAAGAGGTCAGGTTGAGGTGTTTAATACCTTCTCAAAGATTTGGGTTTACAAAATAAACATGGTGATGGTTGGTTTTTATTTATTACTATTATTGTTATTATTATTAGTATTATTATTATTAGTAGTATTATTATTATTATTATTAGAAGAAGAAGAAGAAGAAGATATATACTACTACTACTACTACTTCTAGGGGAACTCACATATGGAAAGTGAAGCTATGTGTCACTGTACCAGGAATTCAGCTGCCAGCCATGTTTCTTCTCACCCTTCTCATATCATTTTGCAATTTTTTCCTAGCAGATCAGTAACTCACTCAGTCCTAGGTGTACCTGTTCAGGGGGTCCACAAATATACATTAACTTACAGCTGAGTTCAGGGTAGCTTTGAGAGTAAAAGACATGTGCTCAACTTACTATGAAGAGCAGAGTATGCCTGGTCTCACATCTATAAACATCTGAGCAGGTTGCACACCTCCTTACCTTGTGCTAAGCAATGAAATGCCAATATAATATGGGATAGGCCATGTACGTCCAAAACCCTGCCTTTACAGTCTGTGCCACAAGCCCCTTTTTTCAGTAAAGTAGGAGTGGAGGCAGAAATCAGGACCTCCTGGTGCTGATCTTCTCCAGACAATCTCCATCAGGAGACAAGCCCCAGGCCCAGCACTGTTGGGAGACCAACAAAAGCTCTCCAGGGATGACCTGGAGCAAAGAGAGCTGCTCTGCTGCAGGAGAGCAGCAGCACCGAGGATCTGAGCTGGAAAAAGAGACAACAGTGGTTCATTAGTTAACAAGCTAACAACAAATGGGCACAGAGGCAGCACATGCTGGGACTGCTCAGTGCATGGTAAGCAAAGGTCTCTGCAGAAAAAAAACATCCAGAAGCAGATGGGTCTGGCTTGGAAATGATCCCAGGTACATCCAAGCCCAACACTGTGCCTCACTTCTTTTTAAAGTCTCTTCACATTGAATGTAAAATTTGATTGGAAGTTTTTCAGACCCATACATATATTTTCTCATTTAACAGCTATTACTTTTCCTTTTTGTGGGAGGGCTGTTTAAGAGGGTAAACTAAAACTATAGTTTTAAGATACTCTACCTTTAACTTTTCAACTTACAGGTATCTCCTATTCGCCAGCTGCTGTGAAATGCTATTTTTTATGATAAAAAATTGTTCTTTATGTCAGGTTTTGTAGTGTAAGCAGGACTTCCATTCTCACACTGGCACATGACAGCACAGATACCAGACATGACTATACTGAAGCATCGCTTCAAGATTTATTGCAGCCTCAATGGGGTTTTGGGCTTGAAAGGGCTTAAGCCCTCTGCAACAAACAGAAATAATAACTCAGGGGCAGGTAAAATCACAGCTTTACAACTATAGACTGACTGTATTTTCCCCCAAACCAGCAAAACTAAGTATTATAAGAAGTAGTAGGTGGGGTCAGCTGCAGATGCACACTGGGAGATTACAGGGTGTAGCTATGCAGCACCTCTCCAAACAAAACTGTTTCAAAGTACATCTGCAGTGAGAGAGGCAATTTATCAAAAAGTATCTGGGCCTTAAGCCTAAAAAGACAAGATGGGCAATGAAATCCCTAAGGCCTTTTAAACTATTTTGAAAAATTACAGATTAAGACAAGGAAAGCATTTTAAGCAGGATTTTAAACCATTTATTAAAGTAGCATAAACCTTCCGGATACAACCATCATAAAAACACAGGTCAGCCTGCAACCCTAATGGTGGTGGGGGAGGGACTTACTGTGGAGTTTTTTACCAGAAAAAGAATAAAAAGTCCTACTTAATGTCAAAAAAATTAATGTCAAATATGACAAACTTCTAGTGCACTGTTAAAGCTCCTGTTAAGAATGGAACGAAATAGAAATGGAGTTCTCCTGCTTCACAGGGTCTCTGCTAAACAGCAGCAAGAGATGATTGCCCTCTGCATCTGTCTGCCTCTGCAGCATTTTGCTGCTACTCTTTGCCGGAAGTTGTCACCTCACAGTGGTCACAGTTCACGAGCCGGTCACAACCTGCTGCATAACCATATAGAGGGAAGGAGACAGGTGTTTTAATATTTTCTGTGTTGCTTATTAATGTTGTCACAAGCTAGGCATCTGGGAGACCATCCAAAAATGACCTTTGTGTCTCATCATCTTAAAGGCATACCTCCTGTTTTTTTTACCCAATTCCCATGCCATCTAGTTTGCACTGTTCAGTTTAGTTTCTGCACTCCTGGAAAGGGCTCAGCATCCACACAAGCTCTCAGGTGTCTCATCCCTCTCTCTTGATAAACAACCAAGAATGTGCAACATTTAATCTCTTCATTTCTAACCAGCACAACAGAAACCCTAGTACTACTTTCTTGGGTCAAATGGATAATTTAGGAAAGCAGCATGTCTGGCTGTCTTCAAAAATTCCACACAAATGCCATGCCTTCTTAAATGGTACATGGATGTTTTCCATGCACCGAACACCATCATTGCACCTCTTCTTGTTGCTGCACCAACAGGGTGGCTGTGATTTTGAATACTTGAAGCACAGAGGAGCCGGCAGAAATCCTTGTTCTCTGAAGAGAAGTCTCCCCTTCCACATGTTAACTTCTGGAAGTTAATAGCACTTCCAGAAGCACCACGATGAATTTGAGGAAATCAGAAGCACATTCAGTGGTGCTGATTACATGCAGTTTTGGAATGAGGAGACACTAAGTTCCTCTGCCTTCAGTTGCTCAGTGGGAGAGTCAGGGGGAGTATTTGACACCCTCACTGAGTCAGCTCTGTTTTGGTCAAAGTCTTGGAGTCTTCATCTGCCTTGTCATATTTATGACGCCACATTGGTCTAATTATGGAATCCCCTTCAGAAATGACCAGGTACTTTCCAAAGGCCCTGCACAACGTTTCACCTTGCCAACCTCATGGCAAGAGAGCTCCTCACAGCCAAAAGCTCTGGGTTTATCAACAGCTTTATAATCATTTACAAAATAGCACTACTCTTGAAACTCCTACCTAAGAGCCTGAAGCACCACTGGCTTCCCTCACATCTGCACACCTTCAGAGCTAGTTCTGAGAAAGACAACAGGTTCTGCTCAAGGCTTTGCATCCTCTTCTGAAGTTCACCCCTCACCTATGATTTCTGGATCCTCTTTTTCCTTTCCAACACCTGTTAGTGAACTGAATATTTGCATCATTGCTTTGTGTGCCATGAACTAAAATTTTAGGCTGGTCTCATAGTGTAAAGTACTTTTTGAGCCCTAAATTGTCCAATAGACATGCTACATTTCTTTAGCCATCTTTTATCATCAAGGCTTTTTTAAAAAGGTTATCCATTAAATAATACTTGAGGAAATAATTTCTACCCTGTGTCACCAGGGCTCAGTTACCTGAAAACAGCACACATCACAACAGCATCACACACTTGCACGGCCTTGGCTCAAACATGACTGTCACTGAAAATGGCATCTTTGTCAATGTTCCAGTAGCATATACACAGCAGAATTAAAAGGCACATAATTCAGGACTCAGTGGATATTCTCAGTCAGTAGAATAAATTTCCAGAACATTTCATTTGCTAGAGCTGCACACTCCTCTTATAAGCATATACTCTCCTAAGAGCAGATTCCAAGTCCATGTCACTGAGGTTGCCATAATACAGCAGACCTTTCCCTGGTCAATAAACACTGTCATTTCTTAGAGACATCTTCCATCCTAGGTAGGAAATCTTCAGGCATTTTTTCACTGGGCTCTGCAAAAGCCAGCTAATTGACCAGCTCTCACCCAAACCATTGGATCACTGCATGCAAAAGGCATTTGTCTGTTTTTCATGAAGGAAAATAAACACGCCATTGTCCACAGACAGCTTCAATGGCTATCAGAGATCACTATCTAAGTAGCACTAATTTTGCTCACAGCTTCAGCTTCCCATATTTAACACAACACAAAGTTCTAATTTTTTAATCACCACATACTTTTGCCACAATTCTGTTAAATCTGAGGTCTTGCCAGGTTCTAGTGACAGCTCTGTCCAGCTGTGTCAAAGCCTTCAACGAATTTCTTTCCCAAAATTGAAATCCCTACCAGTTCTGACTCAATATCAAACATCACCTAAATTTCATGAAGAGCTGAAGTCACACCAAAACATGATTAGATTTGCTTGTTGGTTTGGCTTTTATACCAAAAAGAACCTGGAAGTATCGAAGCCTGGCAAGCCAATGATGAACAGTCAGAATGCACTCTAGTTATTATGTAGTATAATTGAAGCAATTATTAATTACCTGCCATTCTGCCATGCCAGAGAATTTCCTTTTCCTTACCCTTCTCCTCGGACCTTATTAATGACTTCTGACAATGAGGTTCTCTTGTTTTATCCTTGATATATGAGATTCCCTTTATATCAAAAAAATTTAATAAATCATATAATTGCTTTGGACGGAGGCTTCAGAACATACAAAACTTCCAAAAAATATGCTTCAATTTATAAATTCACAGAGACCAAAATTACAGTTATAAAACCCCTGCTGATCCTAACCCACAGGAATCCTCTTTCTCTCCTCAGCACAGAGGGGAAACCTCTGTCTTACTTTGTGTGCCTGCATCTCTGCATTCCATGAGTACCAGGTTCTAAACTCTGCAGGTAAACAAGGCAAGCAGAGCAAGAGGGTCTCTCAGTCCCAGTGTTATTGTTCCCACAGGACTCATGCCCCTCATACAGGCAGGATCAGGGCCCCACCACATCAGCAGACAGGTCTGTAGGATGCTGCCACTCTACACCTCCCACACCAGGTCCTCTACTCTCAGGTAGATAGATTTGGGTAGTTGGAAACCGGGAGAAATGTCTGCAGACATTGGCAAAAGTGTCTTCACCACAAGAAGCTGTATCTAGAGTACACACACGTTTTATTCGCACCGTGGAATTGACTTCTGAGATGAAGCCAATAATGAAGGTAAAAACCTCAGCATTTAAAAACACGGTAGTGTAGTCAACACAAGGAAACACACCATTTCCAAGCATGACTTTATAAAAAATCATTTCATGTGATAAAGACATGCTGGAATGTGACTTCTTCCTATTTTCACCCACTCATACTCAAAAATTTTGGCTCAACTAACAATAATAATAGCAGTAATGAGCGATACTTCCGTACCACCAAGTTTGCTATGCTTACCTAAACAAAAATGTTTTAAAAAAAAATCTGACGCTGTATTAAAAAAATGACTGCTTAAAATGAAACTTTTGGCAAGTACCAGCGAGTTTTCCCATCCTGGTGGAGGCATTTTTCTCCAACAGAAAAACTGAACACTTGCTTTAAAATATCCTGAAAGCAAGCAAACAAACAAGCAAACAAACAAGCAAACAAAAAAAATCCAGCCAACCAGAAAAAAGCAAAGCATATACATAGAAATGGAGTCATGAAAGAAGAGCACACATATTTTGTAGCTCATTAACAGTTCTATTCAGCATGTTGTCTGACATAAATGCAAAGGGCAGCTTTAATGCCAGTAGCTGTTTCAGGAGGAAGCATCCTCCATCCAGTCACTGTTTCAGTCAAGCCTCACTGTCTGTCATGGGCACATTTTGAACATCTCTGATTTATCTGGCACACTACTGATAGGAGAAAATTATGTATTCAGCCTTTTCCACACACAATTTCTCATTTATGAATTAAAGTGCTTTTTAGAAAGAGCAGGCTTTTCATTTTTAGTATTCTGATGGAAGACAGCATTCAAAAGATTTCTTACAGAGCCATATGATGGGCCTTCCCATGCCTCCAGCTGGCCTCTCTTCCAGGGTATCGGGCTCTAGACAGCACAGACTCACCTCAGTGTCTGAATTCCAGACATGAAAATATTTCTTCTGTTGTTAAAATACGCTAAAGTGGACAGGTATAGCCTGTATCACCATAGCAATCACCACCTTAAAAACACCAAGACACTTCATGCAGTAGAGTTTGGGTTTTTTCCCATGGCACATTTTTACTAATTTTTGAGATTTGATTTGCAGTATACTCTCCAAAAAATGCCAACTTAGAGTCAGGTATTCTTTACGCAAATTGTTTTTTCCTACTGTAGTGTCAGCAAGAGCCGCATTTGTCACTGTGGGCATATTTACAGCCTCCCTGAAGTAAGGAAGGGCTCTTCAGTGCTGCTCCGTCATGGCAGATAAATTAGTACCTGCCAGGTCAGGTTCAAGGAGTCCAGAGGCAGCACTTTATTCCCAGCCACGTGGCAGAGAGAAGCTTTTATCTCGTTTTTGTTAAAGTGTAAGAGACTGCTTGGCTTTAACCAGCCTACTTAGTTGAGCCGTGTAGTTTATATAAAGTTGAAAGGCTTTGAATCGTATTAGACACGTCGGCAGACACTTCAGCTCCTTTGCTCCATGACAACCATCTTTTCTTCTGTACACAATAGTAGATCTCCCTCTGTCTTAGGTTAAAAATGTAAGATGTGCCCAAAGTATGTATTCTATCACCATCTTCATGAGGCGTTGGAACCAGGTGGGGCAATGTTTCCCTTATCTTCTGCTAATGGCCCATCAATGCCTTGCCCTATGACTCATAGATAACTCCCTCCGGAAGCTGTCTCTGTTTAACGGGCCATCAAGGACCCATTACATGACTCATAGAATGATATCAGCCCATTGTGAGATGCTCCACCCAGGGGGAGGAGCCAAGCATTCCCACCTGCATATAAGCCGGGGTTTGGGACAGCAGAGCCAGCTTTTTCCCCCCTGGATTCACGGAGGACAAGAGCTACCAGACCTTTCTACAAGACCACTGCTTTGACAAGACCATTTCATCTGGACTGCTACTAACACCCTAACTAACAGGGTGTCAGGTTGTATTCTGACTCTGTCAGTGGTATTTTATACTATTGAATTTATTTTATTTTACTTTATTTTAATGCTTTTCTTTTGCTCTTATTAAATTGTACTTCTGACTTGGAGTCTCTCACTGATTTTGCTTTCAAACCAGTACACCCTCAAAGTTGATCTATTTAACAGATACATAAAGGACACCTCTCTCCCTTCACCCACCCTCTTTCTTTAGGGTCATGAAACCTTGAAACAGTGCCCCTACTTGTCACAAGCAACTGGCTGAAATTTTATTTGCCATCACAGAGACAGACTGTCCCCATGCCTTCCATGGGGACCAACCTCATTGCAGCACAACAGAGCTGTTGCTGGTGAGCCTATGGAGTGACCACAACACCTCCAGTCCCTCCTTCAAAATCCTGCAGGAACCACGATGCATGTTCCCATGGCCTTCCTGGGTTCTCATTCCACCACTGTGTTTGTAGAAAAAGTCCAAGTAAGTAAAGGGCAAACTCATCTAATGAACACATTTATCATGTTTCCAACTCCCTTTTTAATTCCTGTAATGAAGCAGCAGCCAACTCTGACATGGGTGGAAGCAGGGGATTTGGACGTCTTTTTTCCAGCTGCACAGCAAAGTGCTCTGCAGCACCAAGAAAAAGGAGTACTTATGGCAGAAAAAAAAATTAACCAATACCATCTCTAATGATAATGTAATCTTTTATGGGGAATACTAATTTTAGCCAGTTGCTGAACATTACAGTTTGTTTCAGTTCTGTTTTCCCTGAACACTAATGGTGGGAGAGGGGGGAGCAGGGGAACTGGAAACCGCTCTTGATTTTCTTTTTGGGGTCTTGCTCTCCGTGTGAGAAAAGTGGCTCAAAAAAAAAGCCAGGGATCTTGGGGAGTTGAAGGTTAGGGTGATGTGCTTGGCAGCTTCCTGCATAGAGAATGTATCCCCCAGGGTACCTCACATGCTGACAATCCCTGCAATGGCAGATCTGCCACAGCCAGGGAGGCAGTTTGCAGGAACATGGCATCTGTGTTCAGTTAGGTCCCTGTATTTGTTTTGGTTTAGGGCAAATTTGGGAGGAAATTTCCAAAAAAGTACTTCTAGAAAGCAGATTCAAGTGGCCCTTCTCCTAACTGGTTTGAAAAAAGATTTCTTTGGAGAAAAGTTCAAAGACCCTATTTATTTAACAAGTATTTACAATCACAAAAAATGAATACAATTAAGCAATAAAAACTTTTGCTGTTCTGAAGAGATGGCAAATTTAGAAAGTCCTTGCTGTGGGATGTAGCTCAGCTCACTCGGTCTGTTATCTGTTCCTCCTGCGCTGGAAAATGCCACGTCCCAAGCCCCGGTGAGCCACAGTGTGAGCCCCCAGTGGATTTTTAGGTTTTCAGTCTAGAGCAGGGCCAATCAGTTCCAAGAAAAATAAAAGCTACAGTCTGGGGAACTTCTCTGCTTCAGCTAGCTAAAAACTAATTAAAAGTAAAGGAGAGTTTTCTCTCTCTGTCTCTGCTGCAGCCAATACAGTCTGTGAGAGAGAATGTGGGGGAGCAAGTGCAGTTTCTGATAAAAAGCTCCATGTTTCTTTTCTCCATCTTTGCTCTAGGAACCAGTCTTAAAGGCGCAGAACTTAACATCCAGCCTAAGCAGGACAGTTGGGGACACAAGCATCATAAAGTCACCTTAGGACAGTCCCTGAAATGCATAAGCTGCAATTTGGCATCTCACTGCAGGCTTTAAGAGCATCCTGGGATAACAAGAGGAGAGGGGAGGGATGTGATGAAAAGCAGCATTGTGTTTATTAAAATATATCACTAGTCATCTGGGTTGTTGTTTTTCTTCATCTCCATGTTGGATTTTCATGTCAGTGCACAAGATGAAGGAGCAGGCTTGGTCCTTGGAAGCAAGAGGCTGACTCCTAAAAATCACACTGGGATCTGGGGCCCTCCTAACTGCCCAACCCTACTGCTAGCTGGTGGAGGCAGACTGCAGCCACCTCCATCCAGGAAGTTTGCCCCCTGGCTTTACCAGACCATGTCTCATTTTGAGGCAAAACCATCCTCTGCAACCTACTTAGGAAAAGCATAATAAGAAAAACTTCAGGATGAATATTATCTTGGTAAATAGCACCACATGTTAGCACTCTGACAGTGCACTCAGATGTGCACTGGGAAGGCTGGTTCCTGAACCAAGCAGGTTAAGTACTGCACTAGCACCACACTAGCACCACACCACACCTCGGCACAGCCCCATCAGCAGCATGGCTACGTGTGACCAGACACAGATAATTCACATAGGGATGAGAAATGGGGGAAATCCAACTACTGACAACCCTTTTTGCAGTGCTAGTTGCAGCCAGGATGATCTTTTTGTAAGAGTTAGTGACTTGCAAGATGGAGTTCACATGTGGCTCTGGGCAGCAGCTATAGGAGAACCCACATGGGGCTGAGCACTGTCTCAGGGGGCTCCACCACACAACAGGGTGCCCAGCCCCGTTGGAGAGGTGCCCCATGGATGCAGTACAGGCACCTGGGGTACAGGAGGGACAGAGCCCAAAGGCTGGCCTAGGGAATATGTCTAGACCCAAAGCCTTTTAAAAAAGCCTTTTTCCATTGCAAGGTAGGAAAACATTGTGAAACCTCTCCTGCAGCCAAAACTTTCTTCCTCAAAAGAGAGCAAAGCAGGCCCCATGCCTATCAATCCTTGGCAGATTAAAATATTCAGCTGGTATTGGGCAGATCACTTCTGTTGCAGTGGAGGCAGAGCAGTGATTCTGCCCCTGTGGCAGCCCCCAAGCTTGCAGTGCCAAAAGGCCCTAGGCCCTGCAGATGCTGCCAGTTTTCTGGGGATATGCTCTGCTACCCATCATGAGCTGCCAGTCAAGACACTGCCTTGATGGCCAGGGGATGTGCCAACCACTCCTGTGCCTGCATCCAAAATTCAGTTTTGCATATTCATCCCTGCCTGTCCCAGCTCTCAGGGGCTTGGCTGTGCCATGCATTGCTGTGCTACGCTGTATTCACCATAGATGCTCTCTTCCAAGTGCCTCTCCTGGCACGTGAAAGAACCACAGCGCCTGGGTTTTATCCAGCTACTCAGGCACTTGTCTCTCAATTAAAACACAGGTGGAGAACAGAGCATCTCGCAAAATAGCCCAGCGCAGCACTGCTCAAATGGTGGAACACTTCTGCCTGAGACCATATCTTTCAGCTATAAGCACTTATTTTGAGACATGTGCCCTGGCAGAGAAGAAGCACACCACTCCTCCCACAGCTGTTCTTTAGTTTTGCACAAGTTTTGTAAAGGCAGTGCCCTTCTCATCCACCAAGGCTCTTGGGCACAGCAAAGGATAATGTTTCTCCCTCTCAATCCTGCCCCACAAATGGTTTATAGCCCAGTCATTTGGGACCAGCAGAAAGGAGATGGCTTGAGAATCGTCTCAGACAGAGAAGAGACCTAAATCCCTGCCTAATCCCTCACATGAAGGTGTCTAGGCATGGAGCTACTGTATACTGATGGCAATCAGCCATTTTATTATAAGACAAATCTCTTTCCACAAACACTCAATTCTCTTCCTGGCACAGGAAGTCAGCCCAGGATGACTAGCCAACATGTTGGCCCCACAACTGGGGAGTTAAGTCTACAGATTTGATGCTGACCCATGAGTGCATGGTCTTGGCTGGGAGAAGCACCTTGCAGCCCATCACTTAGCCAGCATGGCATTGTTGGCTTGTGCTGTGCCACCAAACTGAGAGCACCTCTAGGAAATTGCTTGTAAAAAACTAAAGCACCCCTAGGCCAATGGATGTTATGGCAGTTTTCAATTAATAAAATGTGTTTTCAGGGAAGGTTTAGTTGTCATTGTGGCTGTGGTCATTGTCTAGGATTATAGACTCCAAGTGCATTACCATGATGCTCTGCTTGGGCTTATGAGCCTTTCTCTGACATAGAATACACCTGCCCCAGCAGAGTACCACACTAAAGCAGCCCCAGCATGGAGCTGGCTCACAGCCAGCCATCCCTGGGAGCACCAACAACTGTCCCATCTCCCTGGCTGCTTGCCCCTCCACTGGTGGCACAGCAGTAACCCCTTACATTGTCTCCTGTCACTCAGCAGCTCTATGCAATGCTCAGGAGATTTACCAGTCTCCAATAATTTTCACACCCCACAGAAACATGATTCTGGAAGGGGAACAGACCAGAGTATATGGGCAAACACAGTAATTGATATTTTCTCCTAATTATTTCAGAAAATTCCCAAAGATGCACTAACTTCAGTGCTTGTAAAATGGTTATGCCATGACCAACACCAACTGGGCATACATAAGTGTTTTAATCTAGGGAGGCTGAGCCTCACTGCAACCCCAGCTATTCCACCAGCTCACAGCAGTTCCTCCTTTCACTGTCCAAGCATAGGTAATTTCATTGCATGACAGCACAAGCTCCAAACACAAAACTCTCACTATAACTGGTCATTCTTTCTCCCACGACTGTGTTGGCATGGTCCTGTCTATTCTGCCATTGACAGAGGCAACCAGACTATTACAGGACAATCTACAGCAGTGAAAACAAGACAAAACTTCAAGGAGCAGATGAATGGCTACCACCTACCACTGTCATGTGCCCATTTTTATTGGCTTGGCATGCTCTTTAATGCCATGTAAAGCTAGTTAACTGAGGCATGAGGCTGCCTATATTATTCTGACTACTGTTGCAAGGGTACAAGCCAAGAAAGCAACCTTCCTGGGGAAGAGCAGTAGTGTTGTCATGCTAAGAATCAAAATTATGCTTCTGAACCACAAAACTGCTTAGTTCCTGTTTCATTTCTCCAGAAGGTTAATCAGCTAACACAGTAGGCAGTGAAATCAACCCTGCTGCTGCTGAAACCAGTGTGACCCAACACTGGGCAGCAGCACTTGAGCCTGCTGTATTAGACAGCCTAGGTATCTGTGGTCTGTAAGCATTAAGGGTTTTGCTTTAGCCTTTGCTGAACTGCACACCCAGTGGTTCCACCCCTTCACTGCCAGTTCAAGTGCAGGTCTTACCCTCAGTCCCTCAGCACCACTCATGTTCATTGCCCTGCTTCTGATAGACACAAACAGCCAACCCGTGATCCCAGCCCGCAGAGCCGAGGGTGAAGGCAACAAAGCTTTGCCAGGTGGCTCTATAAAAAAAGGATACATGTCCCTGTGTAAATAAATACTCCATCATAAACAGAGCTGTAGTGATACGAGCAAGCCAGACCAGCTGCTGCAGCAACCAAATACACTAGGAGCAGCTACTCTGCTCTCATTATGCTGACACAGTCTGTCACACAGTCCTCCATGAACCAAGGACTTATCTAGAAAAGGTGCTTACAGGGATTAGGACTTCATTCGCAGTCAGACAAGCTCTGACCTTGACTTCAGCAGCTTGGGAGTTGTGCTGGGCAAAGGACAGGGTGTGAGGGTTTGGACTGTGACCCTCATGACAAAACCAATAATGCTTACGTGACTAGTGCCACTGTGAAAATCAGTGGCTTGTAAATTGCAGGGACTCGTCTTCTAAAAAGAAAAACATCACAGCAAGAATATAGATGCCCTCCTCCAGCATGTCTTAAATAATTCTGAAAAGTTAATGTATTTTAAAAGATGTACAGAGTTTGCAGATTTGTAAGTACCTGTTAAAAGAGTACTAAAATCATATATAGATACATTAAATACATGAAGAAATATGACTGAGTCGAATCAAGGGGATGCAAAGATTTTAACTCCTCCTCCTCCTGCTGCTGTATTTGTAGGTTGGGACTCTTTTGGTTTTAAAAGCAGATAACCTTACTGAGAAACTAATTCAAGAAGGCAACTTCACTAAACGCTTTTTGGGAAAATTTGTGCTAAGAGCTGACTAAAAGTACAACCAGACAATATAGTCTGTGACAGACACAGGTGAATTACCTGGAAGTCTTTTCCACTCTGACATGTGGAAATCAGATCTGTCAGCAGTTATTTTTAGCAGACATGGGGCCATGAAGGACTCACTACAAAATTTTTGTATGATTTCACTTACCAGTACTTAATAATACCTGTATCAAACTTTGAGGTGATGCAAACTTTTGCAATTTGTGGAAATGAGGATCATAGGTATACAATTCCTACAAGCAGGAGTTGATTGCTACAACAAAGCCAGAGGTCCTAATTAATGTGTTTTGTGTAGAAACTAGGAAGCAGCTGGTTTGGGTTTCCTAAAAGTTACCACAACAAAGTTGCAATGGAAGGGGCAAGCAGAGACACACATCCAGACTGAGCGCCCTTTATCCAAATCACAGCACACACTATTCCCAAGACAGGCCTGTCCAGAAACCAGCTTTGGCAGCTGCTGTGTCAAGAAAGGGATTGTGCACAAAATATAACCTAATCAGAGGCTGAAATAAGGTACAAGAACTCATATCTGTTGCTGTTAATCTACCCAAAGTACAAAAATCAACTTGCGAAATTGCCAGTTAGACTAATATTAGACTTTCCTGTCCCTCTTGTTTAATAAGGGGTTCACATTCCCTAGGAGCTGTGCAGGTGTGACTGCAGGGAGGAGATTCGCCAGTGAGTGAGTCTTCCTCATTGTGATGGCAAAGAAACTGTGCAGAACTGAGATGCCTGGACCAAATACTGCCTTTGTCCCTTTTCACCCAGTCAGCAGTGTCGCTGCAGGGGAGTTCCCTTTCCAGACCAACTGGGGAATTTCATTATTGCAGTACAGGTGACCAGTCTGCAGAGATGCGCATTAGTGCTTTTTATACCACCCTTCCCTTTGAGCTTTGGGTACAAGGAGCTGGACAGAAGCCAAAAGGATGGAAGAAGATTGGTGTTCCCAACGTCCCGTCCAGATGCTGCGAGTAGGGACAGTACAGA
This sequence comes from Hylia prasina, assembly GCA_013397195.1. Taxonomy (NCBI): domain Eukaryota; kingdom Metazoa; phylum Chordata; class Aves; order Passeriformes; family Sylviidae; genus Hylia; species Hylia prasina. The sequence continues at coordinate 108,319 of VYXD01012331.1, read as the reverse complement.
GAATACTGTGTTATACTGAGTTATAACCAGCTCTCCAAGCATCTGTCACCAACAGATCTTGTTTACAGAAAAGAACTTGACCCGCTAGGACTTGACCCACTAGAATGTGCATGGACTTGCAGAAAATGAGATTAGATTACAGCTTTAACTAATATAAATATTAGTCAAGGAGTCCTTAAGAGATAAAAGGGAAAAAAAAAAAGAAAAAAGAAAAAGCCCAAAAGATTGCTACATCTAATTATGCTTATTGTCAGAAGTGGAGTACATCCAGAACAAACTTGGGTACAAGGGCCACTAAAGAACCAGTAGTGCAAACACTACTGCTTTCTCATCTCTGCAACCTGAGTAATTGGGGTTTTTTCCCACTTAATTTTAAAAAGTCTCACTCTCATTGCCTAGAATTTCAAGTGGTTTCCTGGGAATACAGATAGTGGAATTGCCCTCATGGTATTAGTTCAAAGGTAATCTTTTTGTCTAGAAAACTCATCAGAAGGGATAATTTACACTAATCCTACAATGAACCTATGAATTGCTCTATATGGATGTTGGGAGTTAAGTTTGTTCCTTTTACTTAGAGAATTTTTCCCCATATTGTTGCTAGGAGACTAAGTATTGGGTGCT
>VYXD01012331.1:63077-107506 GCA_013397195.1 Hylia prasina | reverse complement strand
CCCCATAACTCTGCCTGAAAGCCCCTTTAATTTCCTAAGTTACAATAATTTGGAGGGAGGGGGCTTGAATTCTACATTTCCTAAGGAGGTCTTGTCCCTCCTTAGCAGATAACCTGTCTTTCAAACCAAGACAATGGAGAAGAAAATGTGTATCTGTACTCTGTTGGAGGAGACAACAGACATGCATCCTTGAAAAGAGGAAGTCTTGATACCTTAACAAATTGTAAGGTTAGGATGAACCCTCAATTATCTGTAGAGGTGTCTGGGCCTCCCTGGTTAGGGGAGAGCCAAGGAGCATACCACTGGCTCTTCCATCCACTCAGCTTACAATAGATAAAAAAGTATTTCACTGGACTGGAGAACAGCTCTCTGGTCCCTGGAGGGTTTCACACTCACTCCCAGCCATGCACAAAAACACAGCTATGGAAGGATGCTTCCTGGAAGAGCACAACTGACGTTCAAAATGTCACCCAAAAAATTCCTGAATGCACTGAATGTTAGCAGTGAGGACATAATTCAAATCAACCCATTAAAAAAAGAAAAAAAAAAAAAAAAAAAATATTCAATTCTGTCTAATCAGAGAAGCAGTGTCTGAGGAGCTGGACAGGTAGACATCTGCAGGCAAGGAGACAGCAGGAAATGGTGCCTTAGAGAGCTTGTAAGTAACATCCAGGTTCCAGAGATCCACGAGCCTGTGCTTTCCTGGGCTCTCTCCCTGGGGTGGCAGTGGGAGGACAGAGAGCTCATACCGCTTCATACTGAAGCATTAGTGTGGTAATGGCTTTTGAAAACATCGATTTAAGCAAAATAATGTAGTTTTTTTCCATCTCGGTTTAGAAAAACAGGTGTCCGCCAGGGAAAGCTGGAGCTTCCCTTGGAATGGAGAATGCAACCCCCCTCCCTCCAAATTATTAAAATATTGCAATTAGGAACTTTCAGGAACAGATATGGGAATAGGAATAACAGCTTTTTTCTGTATGTATAACAAAGCAAAACAAACAACAACAACTACAGCATTAATAACAAAACGGAACCAGGAACCTCGAGGGCTTTGCTTCAGAAAACTCAGGGCAGTTTGATCCCAGTGCTCCTGCAGGACTCTGAGAGCACCAAGCTGGAACGGTGGTGGGTGAGATCTGAAGCTCCGTGTTGGTGNGATATGGGAATAGGAATAACAGCTTTTTTCTGTATGTATAACAAAGCAAAACAAACAACAACAACTACAGCATTAATAACAAAACGGAACCAGGAACCTCGAGGGCTTTGCTTCAGAAAACTCAGGGCAGTTTGATCCCAGTGCTCCTGCAGGACTCTGAGAGCACCAAGCTGGAACGGTGGTGGGTGAGATCTGAAGCTCCGTGTTGGTGGCTGGAATGGCAGGGATGTCCCGGCAGGGCAGGGGGAGTGTGGGGCCACAGCAAAGCAAAAAGCCTCAAATCAGGGACGAAGGAACCATGACGGTGGGACGGGGCCAGCCCAGCTCCAGCAGGGCAGGGGGAGGCAGCTCAGAATTCCTGGGCACACATGCAGATAATGGTAGATTTCCCAGGAGTGGACTTGGTGGTGACAGTGAACTCCTCCCGCGGCGAGCAGCAGCCTGGCTGTCCTCTTTCCGATGCCCAGAGCAGGAGAGGGAAGCTGCCTCTGGCTCTGTCCTTTATCTGCCTCCAAAACTCTGCTGATCTTCCCCCTCCCGAATTTTGGCCACCTCTTTGTTTTGGTCAAACACCCATAAGTCTCTTAGCAACTTATGGGAAAAAAATCTATAAGTAAAAAAGAGACAAATCTAACCCCCAATATACAGGATACTGGTCTTACAGCTTTCATGTTTTGGGGTTTTTTCCTTCAACAGCACTGGTTTGTCCTTTAAAAAAATCAAAGAAAATAAATATTCCATAGTTTTGGCAAGAAGAAAAAAAAAATTTAGCTGACAGAAAAAAGGCATACATTTCCAAGATTTTCTTTAACAAAACCTCCCCCCTTTCTCTTTCCCACCATCTCTCCCACCAACAATGGAGACTACTAGCTGTGATTTGAACAGCTTGTGAAAATCACACAGGCTGTGGCAACAAACACGTCCTGAGGTTTGCAACGCTGCCTGTGTGAGGCTGATGTGACTGAATCTGGTTTTCAGGAGACAGGAACATGGCTGGTCATGCAGCCTTGGAGGAATTGCAATCCCAAGCCTGTTCTTGCCACTTCCCCAGGCATGTTTGGTGGCAGTCTTCATGATGTCTGCCAGCTTCCTTCTGGGCATCCAGAAGCCCCTGAAAGGGTTCTGCCAAGCACAAGAGCCAGAGCATTACTTAATTCAGGTATATGTTGGGTGAATTAATTCCAGACATGGTCCCTGCACTGCGGTGATGCTCCAGGTGTTTTTTTCTGGCAAAGGGGCAGATTTTCCATGCAGATTTACCTTGTTCACTTACAGAATAAGAAAACAGGAGTTTTTCAGAGCTGAGAAATATGACTTTCTGAAAAGAAGGAAAATGAAGGCCTATCTCCAGAGGGAAATAACATTAATAAATAACCATAATTACTTGCCTAAGAATTTTCATGTCATCATTTTTTCCTCTAACTTTCATGCCTTTGGCTTGCAAATCTGTCATTTAGCCATGTGATGGTTTTGTCCTGACTTTGAGATATGAGAAATAATCTAACATTTAAATAAATATTGATATTACACTGCCATGACATACATTAATATGTCTTCCCCTCACTCATCACTAATCAGTCAGTGAAATAATATTTGATACGCTGATTCCATTTGAAAACTGTAATCATGTAACACTACATTTATCCTTGTGTGTGAACTATGCTTACGCTGCCAGTAGCTCCTGTCTGGGAAGTTCCTGGGACCACTCCACCTGCACCAGTTATTACCTGGCATCTCCAAGGATCCCTCAAAATGCACGTGGCTGGCAGAGTGCCCAAGTGTTGGCAGTACTGAGGAAGAGCAAAGGACAAGGTGAAAGGACACAGGTATTACTTCTTCCCGCTGCAGTGGGTCTTTCTAATCTGTGGTTTCAACAAATGGAGACTGAGGAAATTATCTTTTGCTCTAAGAGCAAGGCACTAAGATTTGAATCAGCTGTTAAGGGAACTTAAGACCAGAGACACCCAACCTTGTGCAAGCTGGAGACCAGGGAGGATTGTGAAGGACTGAAACCACATCACCTGCCACAACAGGATATATTGCACCAGTCAGACCTAGAGGGAGAGTAAATTCCCCACTGAATCTGCACTTGTTCATAATATCCTTCTACAAAGGCCCTGTCACAGCAGGAACCCCAGCTTTCAAAAGTTGTTGCCCCAGGCTGGAACACAAACTGAATGCCAAGAAGCTGCACAGCTCTTGATTTCTCATCGACACCCTCTGGGAAGCATTTTCTTGGGTGTCCCATTACAGAGCAAGTTGGTGGTAATTGTGTCTGTCTTCCCTGTATCTGCTCAGTCAGCTGGCCCTGCACCTCCTCACACCACACACTGGAGGTCAGAGGCAGACATGGACACACGTTGGTTGGGACTCTGAATGACTTTTGCAGGACGATGGCAAAAGGGGAGTTTGGCACATTTATAAACACAGCGGTAAGACAAATAGTTCCCCAGGTGTTATACATACTGCAAAGGTTTGGGACATGTAGTTTCTTTGGAACATAATGTTTAATTGTATCACATTAACATTCCTGCACTGCAGTAAAATGTGCTAGTGTAGCAAGTTTTGACTTGAGCTCTAGGTTTTGGCTGAGAACCACTCTACACTGTTAGTGCCATGGTGTGGCTGCTTGCAGTAACTACATTTCCTATATACCTTGCACCGAAAGAGGAATTCAAGCCCTTTTGTTTCAAAACAAAAACTTCCAAAATGCAGGCTGCAGCCGGGGACCTGGGAAATCTATGTTCCTTGTGGTACAAGGGAGTCCAACTTTTCCCCTGCCTACCCCTACTCTGCCTGAGGTTAAAGTGTTAACATCAAAGCTAGCAGAGATGGCAGTGGCAGAAGAAACGAGGGGGCATGGGAGACCTGGGAAATCTTTCTGATGAACTACACAGCTGTTGTGTTGATACTGAGTTTTCTTTTATTGTTTCTCCTTCTAGGTAAAATTCTTGTATGAAAGAACAAGAATGCTAAGTGAAAACACCAAGGCAGTGCTGCAGGTGATTCTTCCTGTACACACACACAGCTCCACAGGGCAGATCTGAAGCTCTTGGGGAACTCTGGCTGCTCTTGCAGAGGAGTACCCACATCAGCAAGAGTAACTCATCCCTTCAGCACATGATTGAAGAGGGATCCACTGGTGAAGGGAATGCTCTGCTTTTTTCTCCTTGGCTTCAGGGACATCTCGACGTTCCTTGGTGGTGGTTGTTATAACCTCATTTCTCTTGCTCAAACTGTGCAACGCAGCAAGCTGCCAGCCCTAGCCTGGCCAACCATTCTGGAAGAGGCCACATCTGAAAGTGCTTTCCTTCCACTTTGCAAGACTTTGCTCTTATTAAGGTATTCTTTACAAGGCACTACTCTGAAACAGTAGGAATGGTGAAAGCACAACTGGGCTGTGCACTACCAGCACTGCAGCAGCAGTTTCTGCTGCACTCCCACTTGCACCTAGTCCCTGAAGCCTGGTAATCCCTGCGGAGCTCAGCCCACAGCAGCTGATGGAGGGAGGAAGGAAGTCTTGGCCCACCACAATGAAGCAAGGACCTTGACACAAGAGTGAGCTCCCCTCTGCCCACCCGTGCCTCGTCCATGGTCAGACATTTGCTGGCACACCATTTGCCAGAATGTGAGGTGAAAGCTGAAGAGCTCCCTCCCAAAATCTGGGCATCATCTAGTTTGAGGCAAAGACAAATGTCACTGACCTTTACAGCATTCCAAGAACTAAAGTCCCTCAGCTTCCTTGTACTCACAGGAGGAATTGCTCAAAACCTGTTCTCTTTCCAGTCTCTCCCAAGGGGGGAAAAAAAAAAAAAATTAGTCTCTATGCACATGTATTTGTTCTGTGTATTCCTTATTTTATATTCCAAATGCCAGCTTTCAGTCACTGAATCCAGATACTCATGTTAACAATGAATGATTATATTTTCCATCTGAATGTTATCCCACAAGCACAAGCATTAATTCAAAGTATTCTTTTTGCAAGTAGCAATGTTGCAATGTATATTAAGATGAAATATTTAACTTGTGTAGATGAAACTTCTTTGCTGGGACCAGCAGAGCCACACCAGCTTACATCACCAGAGACCTTGGTCCACAGCTGTTTTCCCACCCCTGGGCAGCCAGGATGCTGTGTTTGAGCCAATAGGACTTATGACCATTTTAAATAGAAGCGACTTTCTCATGCACATCAGTAAACTGCTGTGCTATTGGACTGCAAGGAGCTGAGTACTTTTCCACGCTTTTTAGCTATTGCTATCAGAAATCATGAGTTAGTCGATAACCACATTCCTCTGACATGAGTTTGCCAGTGCACTGAAGGAGATCTGTTCACACTGGGAGGCATTGTTTCCCAGGCTATTCCAAACAATACAGAAAACACTGTGTTCTCATTTGAGTACTATGAAGAAAGAGCTCAGTGGAAGGGGTTTTAAAGCACTAGCATATGCAACTCTGTAAACTATATTCTTTAAATAAAGAAAAACCCTCTATGTCATGCAGAACTGAATCATGGTTTGCTCATGGACTGCATCCAGGGTCAGAAATATGGATGAGCTGTGACTGGGCATTCTAAGCAACAGAAATAAATACTGCACTCCCAGCAGAAGAGGGAAAAATATATTAATTTAAAAAATCAGAGATTATGCAAACACTTGAGTCCCCTTCATTCTCAATAGCAAAACATAATCACAAATTTATTTAAATAGAGTAGGATCAAAATATTTCGAATAAGACCTTGCCCTGACTTAACTCTTGCCTCAGAGACCTTAATACTAAGTCAATGCAGAGCAAGGAGAAGTTAATCTGTCTGTAGTGATGTGAATCAGTCGTGCCAACCAGGTCAGAGGTAGTATTTCAGGCACTAACTTGGTACTGATGCTTTAAACAGCAGCACAGTGTATATGCCCCTACATAGCACTTGCTGTGAGGAGTTACTCAAATACACATTGGTTTTCAGGTGGCCCTGGAAACCAGTAATGTCCTGGTGGAAAAAGAAACTGGTCAGACTCACCTGTTCGTCATTCCAAGCCAGATAGCAAGAATTGGGTAGACTCTTCATTGTCCAAATTAGAAATGAATAGGCTACACTTACATGCTCAGTTATACCATTGCTCCAACAAGTGATATCAGTCTTCAGATCTCTTTCCTATCATTCAGCATCACTCAGAATATGTACTTGGTTTTGCATTGCTTGTTCCAACCTCACAACTTACCCACAAAATCCAACAAATCTCTTTTAGTTTAAAAGTCAGCTGGATCAGGCCAGAAAATGAGGAGCAGGAATTTTTCCAGTAAGAGTTCAACACAGTCCAACAATGAAACAAGTTTTTAATGAAGCACAGCATAAAACACATGTGAAAGATAACCATTTTTCATAGTGGAAGCTTGAACTGTTTCGCATGACTTGAATCCTTCAGAAACAGAACAATTTAAAATACCAACTATATTTCTGTCCTCTTGTCCCCTTCCCTTCCCCTCCCCCTACATGCAGGCAGCCCCGGAAAAGTTCTTAAGAGGTGAATGGACAGATTGTCTTCACTGGACTGCAGTGGGCTTTGCTGCCTAGCATAACTTGGCCTATCATGTTCCTGTTATTCTTGCAGGAATCTGTGTCCGAAAGAGCAATTCCAAACTGAGATCTCTGCATCACAGTCTCTGCCAAGGAAAATCTCCAGAATGGACCATGGCCAAACTTAATGCTGCAGCTTTAAAGAAGCAATTTCAGTTCAGGGAGTTTTGTTCTGTTTTGCTTTTAAATCTAGTATATTTTGCAATGAACTATTATATGCACCCACATACATGCCACACTAAGAGGATGAAGGAGAGGGAAACAATAGAGGAGAAAAAAGAAATCTAGCAGTAAAACAGCAGGTCTATTTTAATAGAGCTAAATGTCCTTTGCATATTTCTCCTTGTATGTGTTTTGCAACAGAATCAGGTCTGAAAACAGACTGGAGCATTAATAATGACCAGCATGATGGCTGCTGGAGTCCAAATCACAAGTGGACACGGACTGTAGCAGATACTGATCAGCACTCACAATACCATTAATTTTCTTTCCAGACTCACAGTGCTGCTCTAGAGCTCAGGTAGGGAAAATAGTCTCACACTGTGTCATTTAAAAGTGACAAGAGAAGCAGTGAGGAGGAGTGTGTCAGCAGTTATCCAGAGTAAGGAGCATTATAAGTTTTCAAACAGAGACTGTTGCTCTAAACCCAGCAGAAACGTCAGTGAAGATTTGGTTGGGTCCTGTGCCAGAAATAAACAGAAATACTCAATAAATTCCTACAACAAGACAGTCTAGTTTTTATGTAAAACTCTGTAAGTATTCTTAAAAGGAAAAAAAAAAAAAAAAAGAGAAAAGAAAACCACAGAAGAGCTGAAGAACAAGAAATAATCTGCTGAAAGCAAAAAATTGTTTATATTTTTCTGTGAGGCTCATTCAAGGTGGAAAGACTAGAAACATGTTGGAAAATGTTTAGAGAGATACTAGATTGATCAAAGCACTTAGCTAGGATAAAGAACTAAAGGATCTGAGTTATTACTTCTTGGAGAAGTGGCTGCTGGGGAGAAGATAGGAAGATAGAAGAGATAACCAAGGAAAAAAGACCGCTCTTGAACTGGGAGCCTGAAAGGGATCCAGCGCACTGCTTATAATCCATTCACATAACACTGCTGGGCAAAATGAAATACAGAAGTTAACTAGCCCTCCTCAAAGCTAGTGCAGGGTCCTTGCAGGGCTGTTGGAGCTGCCATGAGGCAGCTGCTGACAGCAAACCTGGTGCTTACAGGCTGGGCCACTTGCCCCACATCCATACCCCACTTGTGAGATGCCAAGTCCCGGACCCCACAGTGTGGGTTTGGGGAAATAAGCTTTTGCAAATCTGCCTGCAACAGATTTTTATCTCCCCTGGAGGTGTTTCCCCTCCAGGCCTCCACTCCTCTGCACCACCACAGATTGTTGTCCAGGAGCAGAGCATACCATGCACTGCAGCGTGCCAGCCAAAAACGTGGCGTCCTGACCCCAGCAGCAAAAGAGCTGATGTGCGCCTGAGGGAGAAACATACTTTAACACATTTTAGCTGCTTGTCAAGCAAACATGAGTCAGATCCCTAACATACCAACAGATACTATATGGCAGCCAGAGCCTTGTAGCAAATGGGACTTCTGCGTCTCATCGGGGCTGAGACAAGTAGAGCTGAGCAGTTGCCAAAAGTGCTAGTCCCTGCTCTGCCTCTTATACTGGCTCAATTATTCATGCAGATTGCAAATATGGAGAAGCTAGAGCCCAAGAAGATTGAAATCACTTAGGTTTTGTTGTTGTGGTTCTGGCAGTTTTCTGAGCATTCAGTTCCTTGAAGATGTCCAGTGGGAGCACACAGCCAAGAGAAAGGCCACCCTCTCAGTGCAGTCTCATGATTTTCTGTTGGTTACCTAATTCAGCACAAAGAAGGGTTACAAATAAAGCTGGCCACACAAACACATGCCAATACAGAGAGACCAAGAAAATTGCAGGTGGGATAAGGGAACACAACCACAGCCTTTGGGGAAAAATGACACCAGACCGTGAGGTCCCTAAGGTGACCTCAGTCAGTAGCTCAGAAGATGAGGATATCCAGGCATCTCCAGAAGGGGAGAAAACAAAACAAAAAACCATGTTGACTCCTGCTTACACTGGGGAACTATTCTCTACAATATTTCCCTTAGGAACCCAAGGACAGCCAGTACTGCCAACAGTACTGTGAACAGTACTGTGAACAGTACTTCTTGTGTCAGTGGCCACTGAAATGGCAGGGGTGAACATAGGTAAGAAAGCACAGGCTGAGCTGGAACTCAACCTGATGAATTCAAGGTAGGGCCAGGGGACAACAAACCCTTGCAGTGCACAAGAGCAGTGTAAAATTACTGCAGATCGTTTTCACACAATCTTGTGATAGCTTTGGTAGAGCAATACTGCAGCAAATATTAATCTGAATCAACTCCTTTAGGTGATAAGGAATGTTATTCAGAGGATCAAAGTATCTTCATTTCCTCTTTTCAACACTGACAGATTCAGCTGGCACTTTGCAGTCACACAGGTGGCTTGACAATGATGAAGTGTTCATCCCAAGCTGACATAGATATGGAATAAGAAAAATATACTGGCAGTCAATGCACAATCTAGACTTATTTATAATACAAACCAAGATCCTGTTTTCCTTCTTAATCTATACTAAAACTGTGGCTCAGACTAAGGAAGTCTAGCAACTAATGAATCTAAACCACAGGGGAGGGAAAAAGACTTTAAACAGAACTTGTATTTTGAAGTCTGAATGATATGGTATCTCTAAAACACAAACAGCTTTTTATGCCTTTTTAATTATTATTTTTAACTCCACTTTGATTTATGTCCAGGAAAACATATTAGGCCCAACTTTTGGGCCTGAAGAACTTACAGAAGTCTGAACCAAGAAGCTGGAACACCTCACCAATAGAGGAGCAGTTGAATAGCCCAGACAGGTCTTGACAGCGCCAGTCAAAGAGAGGGAGGGGGAGGACATCCTTTAACTAGCAGTCTTGGAGGAGGCTTACCTCTTTAACCATCAGCATTGCACTGACTAAACCACAAATGTGCATTCCCTGCACACCTACGCGGGTTCTCAGAACTAACCCGTGGCTGGGAGCTGGATCACCATGAAACACAGGGTGGACAGGTATGGTATCAGGAGAGAAACCTCCCACCAGGGCACTGCAGCCCTCTCAGAAACATGGCTTCCTGTATAACTTAAAGCAGACTTTAGGTTCTCATACCTTATCAGAAGACCCCTTAAGGGCAAGGTAGCCAGAGAGCTTCCCCTCAGTCTTGCCTGATTGGGGCACAAAAGACCACAGTGGTGACAGGTACCTGAAGGGAATTTCTTCCAGGGAAGAAGGGAAAAGGTTGTTTTCATGGAGTATATCCCACATCTCAGGCCAATGGTGTCAGTAAACTCATAAATAGTTCTAGGCAGTCAGCAAGATTTGGAACCAATTTTTTAAAAGTGCAAAAGTTTTTCTGTTACTAAAAGAGAAGAGTTAAATATTTTCAATCATCTGTAATGGTTTGGTAACTCTCCAGGAACTTCCCCCTCATTCCCAGATTGAAAATAAAAAACAGACTCAAAAGATAGCTTTTGCTGCAGTAGAGTATGTCAATCATTTGCTTTCCTAGCCCCCATTAACCCGAGCCCAGGAGGGGTGCTGGGGTTTCTGATGCTCCCCTCCATAAGGAATCAAAAAAGTCTCATGCATAAGAAAAAGAATGGCATGCTGGGTTCCCCAACATGTTGCATTTTAAGGAAAAAATACATGGTTAATTGAGCTGAAGGCAATATTTTTGTATTAAATTAGAGTACTCACTCATCAACTTTCTGAAAGCACACTTTGGTTTTCAGTTTCTCCCTGCATCTTGCACCATTATACCTCTGGTTACCTATACTGAATCCACTCTTGCATGCTACTAGGTTTGGGGTAACTTCCTCTTTTTTAATGACGGTTTGATATACTGCATTGTATGGGGATAGAACTGCCAAGCCCTGATGCCTCCAGAGAACCTGGAGGTGGAAAGGACTCACCAAGCCCCTGCTTTTGGTCCTTTCTGCTTTGCAACTAACCACAGCACATGAATACATACTGGACTTTGGCAACTGTCCATTCATTATTAACAAATTAACAGCTTTGTAATTCCTTCTTTCCTTTTGTTCGGTGTGCAGACACGCATATATGAGCCTAGGGACCTAGACTTTTTCATCTTGACAAATCCTTCCTCCTGCTCACCCTAGTTTTCAACAGCACAATGGGGGCCAATCAGCAAAGTTTCCCAAGGCCTATCAAACAGATCTACTTAACTCATTTCCAGTTCAGTCCAGATCTTCATGAGGAAATACAAAACAGCCATGGAAAACAACATCTTTCTTCCGCAAGGCCTCTAGGCCACTATTGTCAAGCAAATATGTGCCCCAAATGTGGGTATTCACAAGCATCTGTGCATAGCCTGGCTGCTACAGAGGGCATGGCTGCATTCTGGAAAGATTTCTCTCTCAAGGGCAGCTTCAGTCCCCAGCCTGCCAGAGCTGCAACCACTTTTCTTGTCACAGAAGCAGCACCAGGCAGCCAATATGAGACCAAGAGGCAGCCATGCAGCCCTGCACCACTGCACGGGTCACTGGCCCGGCTCTTCCTGCTGCATCCCTGCCTGGCATTGTTTCAGAGGCTTTTGTGCAGAGCAGACAGGGCTGCTGAGGCTCCCCATGTGTGGCCATCGGAGGGAAGGGATTGTTTGATTTATGAGATGGGAGGAAAAAATAAAGCTCCCTTGTTGTTTTTCATTTGGGATGAAGAGGAAGAAGAGAGTACTCTTATTTTTGGTAGCTAAAGAGTATTCTCTGCACATTGCTTTCAAAGGGAGGAAAGGAAGTGTGGAGGCTGGATGCTCAAAGCACTGTGCTTCTGGCAGAGCCCTCTCCCAGAGCTGGGTGACCCTCAGCCAAGCAGTCCAGCAGAGTGTGGCAGCTGGTTCAGGGGATCCACATCCCGTTGTAACCCGAAAGCCACAGGGCAAAGGCACCGTGCAGGCAGGGGAGGCCCTGCCTCCTCCATCTTGTGGATCAGCCCATCCTTTCTGTGGTGTCTAGTGCAAGTCAATGAGATGCTTTGTTTGATGGGAAAAGCAAAATGTTTGCTTGACCCAAAACGAACTTCAAGGTTTTAAATTCACCAATAAGCCATGACAAAAAATGGGGTTGTGAGTTAATGCCTCCAATTTATTTTCACATTTATGTGTCGAAAGCCAATCAAAAAAATAATCATACACACAATGAACTTCTGTCTCCCACTTGTTTTTCTCATGAATGAGAGTGCATATTTCTAGTTACTTGTCCTGGGAACTTTTTCAAGATTTTATTTCAAAATTAAATGGGAAGCCTTGAGAGAAGAGTTAAGATTATACTAAGCATGGATAAATTGTACTTAGCAACCCTGTCCCTTTGAGAAGGCTCAATACTTTTACATTTATTTATTTATTTATCTGCTACATTTAGCTGGATAGACTCTGTATTCCATTACAGTACAGAAGTGATATATTTTGTTCTCTAATAATACTTCCAATCCCATATGTTTGTTTAAAGCCAAACATGGAATCATAGAATCATTATTTAGAGCTCATTTCCTCAAGAATCAATGTCATTTTATTCTGAGTTTCTATAAGAGAAAATACTATTTTAAAATGCAAACTTGTAAATACAATGGAAAATTAATTCCTTTCAGATGATGCAATTAACGCCCAGTATAAATTATCTGTGGTGTATATTGTAATATGATAATGTGAAACTCCGAAAGAACTCATTCCCAGACCACATCAGAAAATCTACTGAGTCAACAACTGCAGCAGACAATAATAGGACAAGTTAAAGGAGCAGAGCATTAAATCAGGTTCGTTCAAATTGTACAGCATTCAAAATGTCACTGACAAGATTTAATATGATGATTCACACTCCAGCACTACATGAATTCACTCAGAAAAGATTTGGTAAATAAGATCTGAGTGTGAAGAGACAACTAGTTCAACTTGCTATGTCAAATTACTACACGTGGAAGACAGTTCCTGTCTCTGTTTTGCATTATCACCATCAGTTTTTGAATAATTTAAAAGGAAAATCATTTGCTCAACCTATTTGCTTAGGGATTTGTTTAACTTATAATAAGCAATGACATCTGAAGCTCACTTTCTTGACTAAAGATCCTCTGCACACATAGGAAGTGGCTAAGTAACAGATGTGAGCAGTTGAAATGGTTGTAGCAATATACATGTTGTTTCAACTGTTCTCTCTGATTAAAAAAAAAAAAAAAAAAAAAAAAAAAAAAAAAAAAAAAAAAAAAACACCAACACAGCATTTCAGTAGGATATAAGTGACTTCACTATATATGTAAAAAGAGTGCAAGAATCATATGGTAATAATTACTAGAAGTGCATCGTTCCCTTTTTCTTGTCAAGAGCCACATGGCTTTTTTTAAAATCTAGTGCACCATATATATGATGTAACAATATATCAATGCAAATCAAATGAATGCAAAGCAGCTTTCTAGCAGAGACTCCAGACACACTGAAGTCAGGCAGCTCCAACTGCAGGGTCCTATTCCCAGCTCAGCCTTCAACACTCACATTTTCTCTTTTTAGCTGTGATGTTAAAAATGTGTGTTTTAAATCACTAGTGAAAGTAGAGAAACCACCACGACATTTATCGTGAATTCCAACACAACAGCAAAACCAAACATAAGAAAAATTGATCTCCCCCCAAAAGCCTCCCAGAGCAATCACCTCAGGAAGGAGTCACTTACTGGTCCTCAGCAAATACTGGGGCTCCCCTCTTCCAAAGCAGCACCTTCAGCATGCAGCTTGGTTTAATATCAACCTGCCACTTGATCCACAGCTTAAGGCTGCAGCATCGAAACAAAACTAAATTCAGCAGAAGACCCAGATATTCAGCACCGGTATGGCAGCACGACATGAAAAAAGCAGCCCAAATGAAATGGCTACAGTTCAGACCTGCTAATTTCCCAGGTGCTGTGGAATTAAAATTCACTATGGTCGTGTTTTAGAAGCTCATTACTTCAACATTCTTGGTTTCTTTTTGAGACATGCACTATCTAAATGCTGTAAGTATCATCGTCCCATGACACAACACATTCTTCTAGTGTGAGTTCATTGAGGCTGGATCAAAACCACTCCAGAGAGGATGCTGGTGGGTTAACACTGTGCCACAGGTCAAGCTGGACATCTGGATGATTCAAAACTTTGTACATCTCAAAAGGGAACATGGTGTGTGGGATTTCCAGGTGTAGATTCTCTTTTGCCCGCCACTCCTGCTTGCTCACACAGCAATCCAGCATCAGTTAACCAAAGAAAATGCCTGCCTGCTTTGCAGACCATTTGCTACTTCTGGCATATACTCTGGTTTTGTTTCACCTTTTGAGATCTTATTTTCTGGGCACACAGCTGAACTTTGGGATGTTGCCCAGCTCAATCACAGCATGCTCTGCTGCCATCATACAGACCAAAACACCACATTTGCCCCATCTTGACTACCAGTCTTATCCCAGTTTTTGACTACCAGAAGGCTTCACAATACTCCTCACAGCAGACCCTGCTGCTCCAGGCACCACCTCTGGCCCTGCTTCCTCTGCCCCCATCAGCATCTGCCCCCATCACCTCTCTGCATGGGCCACACCCTGCTGTGCACCATCGTTGCCAAGGGCAAAGCCTTGCCACTGTGTCAAGTGCCCTGCTGTGACAACACAGGCACTGACCAGGGTGTGATCAGTGCAGATTCACTGCAGATTCCCTGTTGCACTGCTCAGAATGAAAGTGAAAAGAAGCTGGATGAGAGGTCTACTCTGAGGCAGTTCGGAATACCTTCAAGAAGCTGTTGCAATGGGCCACATGTGGCTCTTTTAGGAAAGGAACTAAAAAAAAACCACCTCCATAGTGCAATACTGCTCATTTCCCACAGCATACAGGGAATCAAGCATCTTCCATGAGCCTATGCAAACCAGGACATTTTGTAGCTCATGCCAGCCAGCAATGGTTGTCCTATTAGCTTCCTGTCTTGGCAGCAGCCATTCAAAATGCAATTGCAGGCTGCATCCGTCTGACTCAAGCTTGTACCACCAGTTCTATTGCATTGCACATAACCAATTTTAATAATCCAAATTAATCCTAATTAATAGGGGAAGCTGTGGCAGTATTATGAAAAGTGAAAGGTATTTTTTATGTTTGAGGATTGGATTTTGCAGGATACACAGATCTCAATTACACAGCCGTACATTAAAGTCAAACTAGCAAAGGGATTGAATTAATCTAGCTTCTACTTCAATGAACAGAAAAAAGGTTCCCATCATTGTCCCATCAAATCACTTGATTTCATAAATCACATATAAGTAACACGAACATTTATAAATCCAGAAAAAATAATCAAATCTTTCTCATTCTGTTAAGTCTACAAAGTTTAGAAGTGGCAGGAAAGTGATCTAATTTAAAACTATCGTTTGGGTCAGTGTATCTATTTACAGTGTTCAATTACACGATCATATCATTTTGCACAGCCTTCTTTATATTGGCAAGCTATAAAAGAGCTTCTTCGAATGGAACCATTGTTCTGCTGCATGCTCTAAGAATAGCATAGGCCTCAGCACCAGGACTGTGCAGAGGACTTGCCTTGATAAATTCAGAAGTTTCCTATTGCATCAAAGTTCCTTCCTCCTTTCTCTTCCTGGTGTCTCTTGCTCAAATATACCAGACTGTATTTGGGCCAAGCAGCTCCCCCCTCCCTGTTCCCCCATAGGAACAGCTTTGAGGTACTGATCTGCTTTTTCTTTCCCAGGACAGATAACTGCATTTTATTATTTACAAATTTGAAAGACTGTTCCCTTTTTTAGCCATTTTTAGCCTAGTCTGTCACACAATAACAGTACTAGGTGTTATTTGCAGGTCAGTATTTTCACCTGATAGCTAAGAGATGCAGACAGAAAACTTCTTGGGGACTCAAACAAGCTCTGGACCTCTTTTCTCTTTGCCAGTGTGTGATGGTTTATCCACAGCAGAGCAGAGGCACCTCAGTCCCAACTCTATCATAATAAAATCATTGGGAAGTCTACTAGAAAACTCAGTAATTTTTGTATTTTCTCACAAATTTTACTGTTTATCAGTAGTAAATATATTGTGGGCAATAGAATAAAATCTTTAAAGCAGCTACACAGTTTTGTTTTGCTTTTAGCTAGTGAGAGGATAAAAGAAAGAAAACAACCAGCTCTTTATTTTCTGGCTGGTTAAAGAAAACCTAAGAACATCAATGTTGGTGATGTTTAAGGCATATATGGAGGATTATAACAAAAAATTAAAACATGACTGACACACAAAAAAAAATCTTAGGTTTAAACCAAGGAGATAACAGAGGAAAAAATAATTTATGAAAAGAGCAGCAACTCCTTTTTGCTTCAGAGATTTTCAATACCTCCCAAATCAGGGTCTCAGTGAAGAAAATAGCTTAGCTTATCCAGCTCAGACAGACTTCAGGGAGTCCCAAGGGCATTTTGACCTTCAGACAGGAGATGCTTTAACAAGTCTGCTCTGCTTTCTGCCTGCAAAAGCTGTGCTTAAACTGTGAGCAAAGCAACTGTGGGATAAAGACCACCTGAGTGAAGTCTTGCTATCTGTAAGGGTTTACTCGTGCTTCTCAAAAGACTCCTAAAGAAGTAAAATGTAAGAGGGAGAGCAGTTCAATTCCCAGATGTCACTGGAGGCAACATAAGATGAGCACTTCTTGCCAGGATCCAAAATGCCTGACAGGTACCTGGGAAATCAGCTCAGAGAGTCACCAAGAGGTTAGATTTCATCACAGCAAATGACCAGAAGTTATGTAATAATATTTTTCTCATATTTGAAGATGTGTTCAAAACTATGCAGGCTGCTTCCATGCAATTTCTTCTAATCTAACTCACTCTGCATCCCAAACACACAGACCAAGAACACAACAATCTGGCACAAGCTGTTCATGAGAGGGAAGAGGACCCAGCTGCTCTTCACCATATTATACACTACTATCCCACTCTCTCTTGACATATACCTCAGATTGTGGCAAATGCCATGGGCAAATATTTGAGGGACTGACACTCATTTTATTTCAGTTTTAAAAATTCTATCCACATGCTCACTGAAAAAATCCCTCCCAGAAAAGTTTCATGTATGCTTATAGAGATTTTTTTTTTTTTAATCACATTAGTTTTAGCTTGCCTCAGTCCCTCTGGAATTATTTTGGCCAGGACTCACAGTTTCTGAGAATCTCACAGATAGTATTACAAAAGGGAGATTTCTTCTTCACTCTGATGCACTGTGGGGACATTTTATGACATCTTTAAAGAACCTGAACTCTCTGGAATATTAAACATATAGAAATAGATTTCCTCTTGAAGTACCATCAAGGTGTGTGAAATCTTTACGTTGGAACAAAGAGGATCTTCTGAATAAATAAATGGTGTCAACTTGTCTTATAGAGAAAATAATAGCTAGAGCACTTATCACTTTACCTGGGCATTCCCCTTTCACATGCTTGAAAATTCTTCATTGGTGAATAACATTAGATCACTATTTAAACAAGAATGCTGTCTCTGTCCTCAAACAGTGCTGGTCTTCTGTGTAGCAGACAGTGCAAAGAAACATGGTCCAAGAAAATGGAAAGAAAAAGGTAAAAGAAAGGAGTACTGAAGATACTGTTTCAACTGAGGTCTCTGAAGCAAGGGATGAAATGCCCCACAAATGTGAAGTTAAAACTGGTCTTCAGAAAGGAGGTCACCCTGGTTTTAGAGGGCACTGAAGGACTCAGGTTACTTTTCTGAGAAGTCTATTTTGGCTTTACTATTAGCAGCACCCTAGATCATTTAGCCTCTCCATTGACTTCTGCCAGGTTTTAATTACAGCTGCTGCACTAGGCGGTATGCAAAATATAACATGCAAACATATTATCTGGAAAAGCTGAAAAATAGTTGAGTAACATCTCTTTGAGCAGAAGGAAGACTCAATTTGCTGAGAGCTGCAAGTCAAATCTGTGACAGAGACAAGCTTAGAAGACAGGCATTCATCATGTCTAAGGACAAAGGTTTGGGATGGTGGCTACTTGCTGAATTAGGAGAAAGAAGAGATGGACAACAAAATCTTTCTATTAAAACTAAGTGTAACATCTGAGTTGATTATCTAACTACAAAATCATCACCAATGCAAAGTGCATCAAGCATCAGCACACTGAAAGATAATGAGCAATAAACAGTGATATCAGACATGGTTACGCTAAGTAACCTGGATAATAATATATATACCATAATTCCTTATCATCCCACAAACTGCAAAGTTGACTTCATTAATTACACCTGTAATGTCAGTTTCTTCAGTAGTGACTCCTAGTAAAAGGAAGTTTCCACACACTTTGAGCACCTGCCATCCTCCAGATGAGGATTTCCTACACTGAAATGGCCCCACTCTGCTCCCACAAGCACCCCAAATAAATCCAGGAGGGGTCTATTTGTAATCTTAATGACTCTAGCCTGTTTACTGTAGTTTAAGTAACTCTTTAACATGGGTGGGTGGACAACATGACATCTGCATTTTCTTCATGAAAAGAACCAAATTTATATCCTCAAATAGCAGAGATAAATTTGTTTGACAGAGCACTTTATGAAAATGGCTTATTATTTGATAAACAAGAAATCAAATGTCATTAAGAAAAAACTCCTAATACTAAGAACAAGGCTGATTTTTAAACAAAGATAGGTGAAGAGAAAAAAATCAATTTGATGGATAAAACCTTTATAGGAAAGGCTAAAAAATACCCAGCACTTAAATAACACGAAAAAAAACAGGTTCAGAGGAGGCCTGAGAACTCCTTGTGCTATAAGGACTGACTATACAGTATTTATGACAGATATTTCTCAGACTTGTTTTTAAAAGCTTTACTATGTTCAGGCAATCACTTCCCACATTTCACTAACCTTTCCTGAGAATGCATTTCCCACTACATTTTTCCACTGAACCTTGCTGCCTAAACATCTTTTTTAAATGTAACCCATTACTTATTGTCCCAGCAACAGTCGATGTCTACCAATACCACATTGCCTTTTCTGCAGTTCTGCAGTAACTTTTTACTTGTTTGAAGATTATAACCACATTTTCCTTCCCTCCTCAGAGAAAAGTGAACAGCTTTGCTTTTCTGTCCTTCCTCATATTTTAAGTATGTCTCTGGTCATTTCCATGGCAGAGGAAACCATGATCTCCATCTGATCTCTGTATTTCTTAAAGTGCTTAACAATGTTCACACTGCTCCAGAAGAAGGTTGAAGGGAAAGATCATCTCACCTCTGATGTACACCCTCCTTGGCCTGGCTCCCATCACAGTGCTGTTTTTCCCCCAGCAGCTGGGCACAGATTCTTACTAGGCATCTTACCTTTTAATTCACCCAACAAGAGAGCCTTCCCCTTGGAAAATATCACTTTTCCCTGCTGCTGATTGCTGCTTCCAAGAAGGGATTAATAGTTGTGGCCATACTGCACTACAACAGTAGAAGAGAGATTTGGAGGCTTTACTAGTGCAGTAGCTCATTCACAAAACCACTTCCTCCTCACATGCTATCAGTGTAGGAGACAGGTTTTAGGCTTTGATCAGGAAATTTTCATGTGCTGGAATTAATGGGGTTACAAACACATTTCCTTCTCTAGGTTTTTGTCCATGCAGTTCTCCCTTTTCTGCGTTCATTTTGGCTGCCCAGTTAAAAAAGGAAAGCCATCACTAATATGCATGCATAGAATAGGAGGCAATCACGTCACTGAAACTGTGACCATCCACACACTCACATATTTAAAAAAAAAAAAAAAAAAAGTGAAGAAAAAAGAAAAGGAGGGAAAGGCCTTTCATATACAAGTCTAATTGGGAAATCCTTCCCATAGTTGTAAAGGAATAGCATATCAACACTTAGTGCATCACCTGGCTGCAGAGACAATTATTTTGTGCACATTTTCACATTAAAAAATTAGTTAATGGTGCTTTACTACATCTCTTTACAAGTATTTGCATTTCTGCTTTTGTTACAAGTAAAGGGAACTGTTCAGAAATATTTTCCATCTTGATCTCTAGTGAAACCAGAAGAACCCCTTTCAGTCTTCAGGGAGGCAAAAGTTCCAAGGAAGCCTTCTCAAAGAGACAGTAAGGTCGGGGACTCTGCTACACCTGTTCTCTCAGCCATAACAAAAAGATAAAGTCACCACATAACATCTGAGAACAAAAAGCAAATACATGTCACTGGCACCATTCATCCATCCTTTTGTCTAACAGTCATCTGTTAAAATGCTTAACCACTGTCAGAGAGTTCTTCTTCAGAGCTCTTTGCAGATATTAACAATGATGGCTGAGACTGTGGTAAGAAAGAAGCAGAAAGCAGATGTGCAGAAGTGAGGAGAGCTCCCTCTCAGGAGCCTTTCATTATCATATGATGCTTTCTGGTGAAGTGATCACCTCTGATTTGTTGAATCAGTGTCTTAATCATGTACTTTGGCACCAAGAAAAGAAACTAGCAGCAATATTAACAGGGTTGTCCAGGATTGGGGTGAAAGTCCGTATTGTTTAAAGCAAGAGTTAGTATTACCACATGATCCCCTCACTCAGACTCTTTGGAGTGCTATGAAAACATTTTTAAAGCAATATTTGCCACTGGGTAGTCACTCATTTCTGTCTTACCCCTCCTCTTCCCATCTGTGAGCACCTCATTACCAGTGGATAATACTGATGCTGTAATACCACTTTCCCTTGGGAACAAAACAATAATCACCTGTGTCATTTGAGAAGGATCCTGCTCGGGCCTCTATGGGCAGGAATGCACAATTATAAAGCATGCCTGACAAAAACATTTGATTTTGTTCTGTTCTTCATTCAAGAAATACAGGTACAGTGTGTGACCATTTGTTTCTAGTTCGGGGTTTTGAATACTCTTTTGTTTGCAAAAAGAGCAAATGCATCTGCCCATTAAGACTGAAACTAAACTGAAGATTTCAGTAAATGCAACAACAATACTGTGTTACCAATGTATTTCTATTTGTCCATAGACTACGATAAGTATTACTTTCATTAGTTTCATGATTCAGCTCTGTATTTTCTTCTTAGAATGTTACAAGGACTCCTGCTGTAATAGGTTTTATCAGAAAATGGCCTGTTCAAACCAACTTTAGAATTCAAGGGTAGGGTGAAAAGACAACAGAAGGCAAGACTGCAAATGCCAGCAAATGGAATAAAATCTTTGTACGCAATGTACTCGTGTATTTTAAGGGAATTTCTCAAAGAATTCTTCCTGTTTTGGTCTTGGCAGATGATACCATTAGTGGAAAGGAGCAGGTAAAATATGGCTGACATCTGCAGGGGCAAATAATAAATCCTAATCCTGTTTAGGGAACTTTTGTTCTGTTTCCTTTGCCTGGAACGCAACAGTCCCTCAAACGCCCCCAAAAGTATATCCTTGAATATAGCACTTTTCAATCAGGAAAGACTTAAGTTAAATTCTCCCCACTCTGCAAAGTTATTATTAAAGCCCTCATCAAGACTATTTAGACAAAAGAATGGCACCTTCGCAGAAGGTGCAGGGCATCTTGCAGTTACAGGCTCTATAGCCATGCTGCAAACTACCCATCAGCAACACAAACATTACCCAATTCCAGCCACAATAGAGCATCCCCATTACTCCACATCTGCTTTTTTTAGGAAGGCATTCTCTACTCCAAAATCTTACAATTGCTCTGGGTTTTTTTGCTTTGCTTTTGAGATCAATGAACTTCAGAGAAAAGTAAAGGTAACCTCCAAATACTAAGACAACTTAAGCTTATATTCAAAATGGTGGTCTTCTTGTGCAAGAAAAGGGGATGTTTCGTGCAGTTCCCTGTCCCAGAGCCATTTCCCAAAACTCAGGCAAAACAGCCTCCAAAAGGCAGTGTCCAGCATGTCCAAGCCCTGCCTCCGGACAAGAGAATGAAGGTCACCCCCTGAGCCAAGTGATGGAGGATAATGGCAGAGTGGAACAAGCTGAACCAAAGCTATTTTTAAACTTTACCATCAGGGGAGTTAAGTCACTGCACTTAATGCTAGCTGTTGTCAAGATTAACTATAATATTGTGGGAAAAAAAGGGCTAAAGTCACATAATAATTACATGCACTTTGATGTTTAAGAACAGCTACTCTTGTAAAATTATAATGCTGCATTCATAGTTAGAGCTCAAGTTCCATCAGCACTGTTGTAACATTTACTGAGATTAGTAATTTTGTCAATGAAACATAAAACTGGAACATGCTTCTTTAAAAACACTTTACCTACGACATTTTAACTTACAAGTATATGACTGAGCAAATCTTGTACATTGGTATTAAATCTATCCACAACAATGACCCTCACTTTTTGTACCAGGGTATATGTACACACACATTGTCATTTTTGACAGATAAGTGTGCTTCTACATTTATGTAAGACTCTGTTTAGAGGAGGTGAAAATCCCACTTTATTTGGAAATGGCAACAAGTATCAAGAAATGGGTTTGTCCACTACATCTGGACTGAGCAAATTTGAAGAGAATGTGCACACAAGACAGAAATCAAAGAGTGAGATGCATGAAGAAAAAGTGTTTTTCCATATAAATTCTCATCAATATAAAGAAGCATCTGGAGAAGGTGGTAAAAATAACTATTCCCTCAGTTTGCTTCTACTGGACCAGAACCTGCAGTGACCAGGTAAATTAGCTGTGCTCATTACATACTAACCCCTGCTGTCACCATAGGTGGGTGTCTCCCAAGCCTTTGAATACTCATTACACAACACCCTGGAGAAGTAGCAATTGCTGTTATTATTCATTTCTGGATGAAGACTGAAGCAGAGAAAAAGAAAGGGCCTAATCAAAATGAATAAATAAATAGTTACTTAGAGCAATTTAGCAGAAATTTGTGTATGCAAGTTCAAGCAAGTGATCCATAAGATCTCCACCCCAGCTGCTTAAACTGTGGGGTGTCCAAGTTCTCATCAGTCAAATGAGGCTCAGGCTCTCATGCATTTTTTGAGCACTTTCAGACTCTGTCTGTGAACTGGGTTAAACTTAGCCCAAAACACAGTGGTTGTGAGCATAGATGGGACAACAAGTTCAACCACTTTTCCCATTCTTGCTAAGTGAGAAACTTAGAAACTCTCACCTACCACCTCCTGCCTTAAAAATTGTATTAGTGGGAAAAGAAAGGCAGAGATGAATTCTTACTTTGGAGCTGGGCTGGTTTATAGAAAGAAAGAATACAATATTCAGAGTAAGTATAAGGCCAAAGAAGTAGACAGCTGACCAGTACTGAATCCTGAGCTCATGTTTGCTTGTCCTGTTCTGGTTAATACCAGATGTATAAAGGACAAATTTTAAAAGCTGCATCTGGGATGAAAAATTAGATACGCTGTTCTGGACTGTTTTCCAGAAACAGGTTCTTTTTAAGCTGAATTCAGGTATCTCCATCAACTTCTTCTTGTGTCAGAATCATAACATTGAGAAAAGGAATTAATAGGAATGCACGGCTAAGGGTGGCTCTGGTGAAGTAAGAAAACAGAAGGGTGACTAATATCTATGCAATTCCCTGTCCAAAGCCCCCAGCTGCTGGGAAAATCATATTCTGCAAGGTAGCCAGAGATGAAGAGTAGTGCAGGATTACAATATTACTGCCTTGTAGATAAAACTGATGAGGAAAAGCAAATGTTTTCTAATCATTACAAGCAAAACTTTTCAATCTTCTAATAAATAATACTAGAAAAAAAGATTAAAAGGGGATTTTTTTGTTTTGTTTTTACTTTCATACTTGTTCACTTCTAATTAATGGCAACTTAATTGGTCACTTTAGGAGAGCGGGAAGTCAAGCATCAAATCTGATTACATATGCAGCCTGGGATTAAATCCTCAGCAAGTCACAATAGACTGACCAATGGGGCAACACAAAGAAAATCATCTGTCATACCTTACCCATCTCAGTGGAAATTTTATTGTTTAGAGCTACCAGTTTGTAAGCATCACACTGAGGATACAACTTCATTTTTCTAAAAATCCCAGTCCTAAAGGCCATCCAGCTGCAACAGCTATACTGACACATGAGCACTGTTTACATTCCTTGAGCAGAATGAGATAATACAAGAATGTAAAAAATTCAGCCAAATCTTCTGAAGAGAATTCCCTCCTTTACAAAACATCTGAATTCTGAGCAATAGGATTTTCCATAACTAGAAAGTGTCGTTTTCCAATTTCCACACTTTCAGGTGATCTATTGGCTGATCTTGCACTACTATAAACACAGTGGTACATATTTTTAGCCAGATACTTTGTTAATCTCCTATTCAGTTTCCTGGGCAGCAACTCTGAAGAATAATAGATGAGTTGAAACACCCCTTCAGTTTCAACAAAAAAGATTAGTGATTTTTTTCCAACTGAACTGACAGTGCATACAGCATTTTTCTCACAATACAGTACTTTGGTTTTTTTAAAAAAATACAATTTTTCCCTTTGGCCTCATCTCTTCAGCTTGTACTTCAAAAGAATGATCATATTATTATACATTGTGTTGATATTCTGGTTGAAATCATAAATGTTTGGGAACAGAGACATAGCAAGAATGATACTTCAAAAGAAAACACTTCATTTCAGTTTGTAATACATATTCAATACAAGCACTTATGTATGAGGCATTTCTTTTTCTTTCATTGTTTTGTCTAATTTTTTATGTGATAATATTAAAAATTGGCAAAGCAGAACAAGGATGAGAAATTATTTCTTTAGATTAATACATTCTTACATAAGAGTCAAATTCTTCCCTTGCTGCTTTGACTTCAATGGAAGTTAGATCTGGCATTCAATGTACATCCTACACTCTGGGTAGAAGAGTGCAAAAATGGAAATGCACAATCCAAAAAAATTTTAAGCACTGCCTATCCTACATATATTCATCTCAGAGATTAATATCTACCAGCCTACACGAGAACAATTAAATCTAAATTCCTAAATGAAGATCATATGGCAGAGGAGATTACAAACATAACATAGGTCACTTCATCTCTAGTTTGCTGTTTCATGTACAGTCCAAGCAAGTAGAGTACAAAAAGAAATCATTAGCAGCAGACATCTGCTGGTAGACAAATGAACTGATTTCAACACAGCTTCTTCTGGACGCACAGACAAATTGGGAGACATGAGGAAGGGAAGTGTTACTGGTGAAGCAGAAGAAAATACATATATGTACAAAACTTCCTGCCTCTCAGAGAAAAGTCTAGAACTGTCCCATCTCTTCATCCCTAGTGGCCTCACCAGAATCTGACAGGCAAAACACCACAGGAACAACAGCAGCACTGTGGTGGGAATTTCAGTTTCTAATGCTCTATGCATTTTTTTACAAGCAAGTCTATCCTTAAAAAAGGATTTCAAAGTTACATAATAAATAGGTCTACTATATTAGAAAGGAAGACAGAAATTATTCTTTTTAAGTGCACCTGTTGTTTTCAAGAAGTCAGTCTTTCAGATACTTCATCAAGACTGTCATCATATATCATGGCACAGCTTTACATTTAAAGGAGGAAAGGAAGGTTTTGCTCTTTAAATCGAGGCTCTAACAGAAATAAGCATGACTTAGGTGAAAGCCAGTTTCAGCTCACATAGCTAGGCTGGCGAGCTACAGCCAAGAACAAAAGATATGACATGCTGGGGAACACAGATATTCCTTGAGAAAGTCAGAATTAATAAGTAATTCTTAAGAGAGCCCCTTTCCTGGGGATGTGGATGAATGCTTTCAGGTTTCACTGACAGCAAAGTAATCCACACACATATGTGAGGTTATGGCAATGCACTACTAAAAGCAACAGATCTCAATGAGAGCTAAAATCACAAATCCTTAATGTGAGAGAAGTCTGCAGTGGAATGAGGCACTCTATATTGTAAGCTGCTTTTCCTTCCGCTTTTTAAAATGTTCATGTAGATTTCTAGGTTGCTAGACTCTCTTTAAATGTCAGAGATCAGGCAAAGAACACAATCTACAGTTCAAGTATCCATTTTGCCTTTTCCCACGTAATAGCATCCAGGTAATCAAAGCCACAGAGCATGATTGTAACATCCAGGCAGAACCAAGCTTAGGAACAACAAGAATAACAAAGAATTAACATCAGCCAATAGCAAGCCATTGTTTCCTTTTTAGGAATAATTATTTGAACTAAAACTTCAGGCAAGTTCTGTGAAAACATCTGTTCAAGAACCTCAGCATAAATTAAGTCATCTCAGTATATACAAAGAATGAATAAAATTACTCCACAAATAAGCCAAATACTCTTTATTGGTTACAAATATTTAGTCAGATCCATTCCAATTCTTACACAAGGAGAACAGCTCCAGAACTTGTAGAAGTCACAAATATGTTCCTTAAAATACTGCTGTTAAAGAGGGGATGAAGGAACATTAAGACTGAAAAGTTAATTGTTCAGTATTAATTAGAATTTAGGCTGATGAAATGCATATAAATAAACCACATGTAAACTAAAGAAGATAATTATGTCATGCATAACAGATTTTTATGGCTACACTCTCCATCCCTCCAGTTTAACAAACTGCTAGTCATGTTCCACAGTGGTGTAGAGGTTCTTCAAGAACACAATACAGGATAGTGATTTGTTAAAAAATAGTATTTTATTAATAATATAAATAGTAAAAAACACCATTATTGTTATATCTGAATCAAGTTAGAAGAATGGATTATTCCTCCATTTCACTCCAAAGGAAAGCACTAGATATAAGACATGTTGTGGTGGGTACTGTTACAATTTGTTACAAGCTAAATCAAGTTTAAAACCGCTGTGTAGACAATAGCTTATTTGTCTTAATATTAATCAGGCTTCTTTCTTTTAAAACAGTTCTCATTCTATTTTCTGTTTCCTTTGCTAAGACTGTAAACACTCCGATTGCAGTTCGGAACACAATTTATTAATGTTATGAATAATAAATTAAGTTGATGTTATACAAACTTGTCAGATAGGAAGACTTGGTTGTCATAACAGGCATTGCTTACCACACACTTTGCATATTGCATCAAAAGGAATTTATTCTTTTTGGTTCTTTTTTCTTTTCTTTTCTGAATGGCAACTTTCCTTAACACTTAACATTGCATGATTTGTAGGAGTGAAGTAGCAAAACACAGGTTTGATGGAAGACTCACAGCCCAATCCAAGTTTCATTTTCATTTATTTTTCTAATTATCCTCAGCTGAAATGACCTAGTCACTATTTTTAGCTGTTTTGGGTTGTTCCGTCAGCAGCTGATCTAGCAGAGAAAGAGCAGAACTGAGAAGCATGAGGAGACCTGCTGCCTGCTCCACAGAAAGCGCTTGCAGAGCTATTTCTGTATTTTAACCTTTTTCCTACCTTTTCATCAACAGCTTTTTTCTGCACAAATTGTTTGCACGTTCTCTTTCTTGAAGACATCTGTAAACTATTGCTACAAGGTGGGTTAGACAGGCAAACCACTACCCTTGAAAGAGCAGTTTGGGGAACAGCAAGAGACGGTTTGGGAACGTGCTTCCCTAGAAAGGGACAATAGCCTTCTGGCCCTCTACCCTCTACCTGCATGGGCCTGTAAGTTCCCTTATGCCAAGACCAGTGTTTGTGGTGAACCAGACCTGACCTGGCAGAAGGAAAACCCAAGACACATAACTATGATATAGAAAATCTGAAAACAAGAGCTCAAACATAGTGCAAGGAAGGAACACAGGACCGTGTCTCCCAGCAGACGCAGCCTTGATTTAGCCTTAAACCTCATCCTCGAATGAAATAGGCCAAGAATGTGTCTGGGATGTAACCACGAGTAGGAATGGGTATAGGTTTGGCTGAGATGCAGAAGTCATTTTGCCATGTGCCTCCACAAAGAGGTCACAGAAACTGTGCAGCCCCAGCTGACAGGCTCCATCAGCTTGGCCAAGCCCAGCGTGGCGAAAGTGGCCAGGCAACAGCCAGGGAGCCACAGGTGCTGCCCATGCTCCCCAGTGCCAGTGGGCAGTTGATCTGATCAGAGTTTAAGTTATTTATACCAACAAAGAGTTTGTCCTGTCACTGCTGTATTTTATGACCAGCTATGCCTCTTCTGTTGGCCAGCAATATCTTGCACAGCACTGGACTGGCACTGCTCCCAGATAACTCGACTCTGGTTTCACATTCCTCACCTCCATGTTCATGCTGCCCAGCAGTTTATTTTACAGATTCCCTGGCCTCAAGAGGCTGCTATCGTGTTCCTCCACCCTGACCACAGCCCTGCCTCCCTGTCCCTTTGTTGGCTGCCACATGAGGGTCAGTGGTGGCACCTGGGAGCACCTCTTGCCAGCAGTCCTGGTGCCTGCCTCCCCAGGCCCTCTTCTGAGAGCCCCCAGTGACACACTGTATGGTTGCTCCAGTCACACACTGGACAGGACTGGTGTGTATTTCTTCTCCACATAGGGCCCCCAGCAACAGGAGAAACAAACTGCAAGACACTGCACACAGCCAGCAAAGCAAAGCACCTACTCCTTTCTTCACCTATGATGTGTTTTCAGTGCAGTCCTGCATATTCCAAGGAGGAAATTGTTCCTCCAGGGTAGAATGTATTTCATTCCTTCAGGATGATCTGGGTTGAAGAGAATTCCTTTAATCCTAGTCCATCTGCCCACTTCTATAAAAAAAACCCATACCCTTTAATCTCACAAAACTGCAAATTCAATATTACATTAAATTAATCCTGTAAAATGTTTTATCATGATCAAATTACATGACAAGCCCAATGTGAAAGTGACAGTTATTAAGAGCTTTCTCAGTATCCTGATTACAGAGCAGACAGGGGAGAAAGGTAGCTCTGTCAACAAGGGTTTCCAAAAGATGACACTTTCTATCCATCGAGTACTGTAACGAAGCCCTAATCCTTCATTAGGGCTACTGCAGGCTCTCAGGAGGTGAATCAGTAACAGGAGCCCTGGGTTGATCTGGGCCCAAATTCTGAGCTACCCCAGGTATGGATACAACACAGAGAGCTTTGCCTTTGCAGAACTCATAACTTGCTCTTGCCCCTCATTCAAAACGCCCTGTGATGGTGCAGAGCCACCTGGTTCTCTAATTACTACTGGCAAATGCAGGTCACACATCAGGGGACAGATCTATGGAGGGCTGAAAGCAACAACTGAGTACAATAGGGTTGAGTCCATCATGAATAGAGACCTAATAGGTAAATATTTGTGTGCCTGTACCTTTCTTAAGGGCTGTATTCAGTTTGCTCTTCAAAGAATGTGTTGAAAGAGTGCCGCCTACCCTCTGTTTATTCCCATTAGAGGCTACTATTACCCCTTTGGTCCAGAGTCCCTAGCTAGTGTTCATATTGTTTTTCTTGAGGAAACTGAAGATTGAATTGTGTACAAACAGGGTAGAAACCCTGTTTATTTACTGAAAATGGGCATTAAATTGTATTTCTCTTAATACAATCATCAAACAGCAAGAAGGAATTTCTTTGCTCTTTATTCCAAAGCTTTTATTCACCAGCCAGCACTTCACCCAAAAAGCATGACCTTTTTCCTTGTTATTTTTTTCCCCTTCTAGGGCCCCATTACTGAAGCTCATTTAACCATTCTTGGCTTTCTCCAATGGTCTCTGCCTCCTTTTGTGGTATCCCAGCTGCACTGCCTACACACGATTTTATCCAGCTCGCACCCAGACATATACCGTTCCTTTCTTTTATCTTCTTCTGAAACCCTTGCAGTGATCCATCTTACCCCCCAGATGGCCTTGAATGGATTGTGTCATGGCCACCACCCTCTATCTTTTCAGGATTTTTACATTTGTTCTAAGGCAAAGGTGGCTTTTACCATAATCAGCTTCCAGGAGACTTGTGACAGCTTCCTCCCAGTGGTACATTCATTTCCACAAAGTCTCTGGAGTACATCACAGAGAGAGGCTCCTGTATGTGCCTGCACATGCTGGGTGACAGACACACCATAAGATTGGTGGCTTTGGCCAGTTGAAGACAAGGACAGGAGGCTCCTAGTTTCTGGGCACTGCTTCATCTTCTCTCCTGCTACAAGTGAAAAAGAGAAGCCCACAGCACCTGCAGAGCATGTTCTTGTCACTGCAACACCATGGAGGAAGGGAACCCAGGTACTCCAGTCCCTTGGCTTCCCATAACTGGAATAGCTTCACTGTAGCATCATCAGTCAGCTACTGATATCAGGCAGTACCAATTACTTTAAAACTGCTCCAAGACTGTAAATGATGCATTATCAAGAAAATAAGAGATAAGAATCCAAATTCCTTTCAGAACAACTTGACTATAAGTCAAACTCAAATTGCATTCAGTATAGTCACAGATTTTTACTGTTAGTAGGAAAGTCTGAGATGAGAGTTAATGCTGGTTTTCCTGTATCCTGAAGAGAGAGCTTCCCTCAATTTCCTCAGCTTACCAATAAATTGCAATTCTTGTGAAGCTTCCACAAAACCCTCCTCTCATCAGAATCAAAATGACACATTTTTATTGATAGAAGGGAAAGAAAAATTAAAGAAAGCACCAGATTGTCAATAAAAAACTAGACCTCTACATCAGCTTGTTCATTACCCTCAAGTACTGCCACCAAAAATATGTTATAGGAGAAAAAAAGATTTACAACAGCCATGTGTCCTGCTTTCCACTGGTTGCCGTAAGTATGGAGAACTATAGATATCTTCACAGCCCAAGGTTTCTTCTGCAGTCATCGCTACTGTATCTCAAGAAACTGCTACATGTCAGTTGCCTACCTGAAATTTCATATGAATTGCTGAATCTTGCTATCCACTATTTTCTGCAATGCAGTGGCAATGAACTGCACTCTCTAATAAAAAAAAAATTGCTGTTTGATTAACCATCCTGAACTCAGCCACTGGAAATGATGTAACTTATGATAACTTATGGTTAAAAAAACTACAAGTATTTCTGTTACCCTTGCTCAACACAATGCTTCTTTTAGGGCACGATATAGGCAGAGTTCCATTAAAATTAAAGCTATTCCCCACAGATACATTTCACTTTTTCGATATATTTGTTTCCTTTCACACTTTGTATTGTGCTTTCTCAGGCTGTAGTATATCTGTTCAGACCCGAAACCATGCAGTGTGGGAAGTATACCTAATGAAGGCAGAGTTCCAGGGATATTCTGAGAAATGGGAAATGAAGCACAGTACCTTGGTAGTTGCTGTTATTGTTTGGACTTGATTTGAAAATGAAGTTGTAATCTTTTGATCATATATAATTTAAAATATTATTGTACAGCCATAAATACTATTTCCTGCCTTAAGAAAAATTATGGGCTATTTTCCAGATGCATTGTAGCATAATGGGCATGGCATCAAAAGACAAGATCAATGAGTACAGAAAAAACACATCTTTCTTTTTTTTTAATAAGTTAAATAACTTGACAGGTTTGAATGGGAATGTGAACACATCTAAGGTAAGATTTTAATACAGAATTGGCCAACACACTGTACAGGAATTTGTTCCTTTAACAGATGCACTATCGGATATGTCAAATATCCCAGTTTTGACAGAAAAGAATGGACTAAATCCTCATCTCAGTTACTGACTGGCTTCAGTTCCCAAGGGATGGAATTTGGTGTGGTGAATTTAACAGGAAACAATAGACCAAGGAGTCTCATTGCCTGTAAAAATTAAACACTGTATTTTCATAACTTGGGAGTTATGTAAGGAATATCTCAGAGGCACGGTTGTAAGAGCTCCACATTCTGCAAGCACACTTTGAAGGATAGGGCCAAATGATAATTGCCTCCAGAACTTGGGAAGTATACAGATCTCAAATAATTACAATCCCCAGAGCATGATAATCCCCAACTGCATGAGCAGTTTGGAAGTGGTTTAATGCACTTTTGGAGAGAAGATGTGGGAGGAGATGGAGCAGAGAAGGGAGGAGGCCTTTGCACAGCCAAGTTTAATCATTCTTGTTCTATGTGCATATGCTTGTCCTTAAGCAGTTAAGCACCTTGTTCCTCTGAAAGTCCCTATGAGTAGAAGTAGGCCACATAGACCCACACGACTCACATGCACAAGATTAAATACACCCCAGCATTTTCAGGAGCAGAAACTGAGTTGCAACCACCTTTAATCTCAGTGGATTAAGCTGCTTTTCCATCAGCAAAAATATGTATACTTTGGTCATCCAGGACCAGTGAAAATTGCATACACACCCTTCTATGTGTACATTGGCTAAAGGAGATCTCAGCCCTGAGTGCTGTATCTTATTTATAACTAGCTTCTTTTAAATTTAATAAAATACTATTTTAAAAAAATTATGAGAACATTCATCCAGATGAGAGAGGAGCTGCCATGGCTGGTGAAGACTGGGAACAGGATGAAGACTGGGAACAGGATATGGAGAGAAAAATTCTTAGCAGCCCAGTCTTCATCTTTGTCTTGCTTGGTAATTATTCCCAGACAACTGAGACATCAGGCCTGTGTCTTTTGAGCCATCTGTGCTCTAATTCATGTTTCCCCTAGGTTCAGAGCTAACTTGCTCATGACTGGAAAGTGATAGTGGAAGAAAACTGTAAAGTGAGATTTTGAAGAAGGATTTGAAGAATGCAAGCAGAAATCAGAACAGACTGGAAGGGAGCTGTTGGAAAGAAACATAATAGCAAAGAGAAGATTTCAGTCTGCAAGCCCTGAGTTCCAAGGGAAGCAGATTTTTAGCCCAAGAGGGTCACTGCCCAAGGTTCCAACAGGCACACCACATGCAACTGGAGATATCTTTCAGAAGAGCTCTATCCTGACCCAGTGGACCATCAGGTGTGCTCTGGGAGAAAACTGACAGGATTAGCTTCATGCAAAAGAAATTCAGTCAAGATATGTAGTCCAAGACTTGCAGCTCAGTTGGAGGACAGCCAGAGGTGATGATGGTAATGTTTACTGCAAAAAGCATTTCTGATCCAAGCTGGCTGGACATGCCCTGGGAAACATTACATTGTCAAGGCAGGGTAACCAGACAAAAAGAGCTTTGCTGGAATTTTGAGCAGGGAAGAGGTTTTTGAACTTCATGTGGGTAAAAATTAGGAACTCATGCAGACCACAAAATCAACTCATGGCCCTGCTAGGCCATGTCCCACAACTAGGTATGCAGCCCATGCTCTCAGTATTCCTATACCCCCATACTCTATGGATGTGAAGGAACTTCTGAAGTTGGCCTCATACGTATGGTTTCGCTTCTGTCTCACAAATCTCATATCAGAGCTCTTTAAATGCACTCAAAACCCAAATAAAGGTGGAAGTCTTCAGTGCAGGGACTACATAAGCCTGTAGGATTGTGTCTTAGTGCTGGACAGGATTTCCATATGTTCTTATACAGAAATACTCTTTTAGCCTAAAATAAAATCACTGAGCTGATGGTGTGCGTCTTCATTTAGGTAATGCAAGAAGTCACTTGAGATTAAGAAGTCACTGGAGAAGTAGTCTTTTGTTCTTTTGTTGCTCTCTGCAGGGCTGGCATCACAGTAAAATCACGTTTTGGTGAAATGTTTCACCCACCTTTTTACACATATACTTTCTGAGCTCTGATCCTCAGAGACAGAAGCTTACTGTTTCCAAGGCTTGCTCTACTGTGGGCATTCAACACATGCTGAGGAGATGGAGTCAGGGTCCTTCACAGCAACAGAGCACCATTGCTGGATTCCTATAAGGCCAAGTGTAACTGAGACTATCAGACAGTGAGGAGGGAAAGGCAAAATGGAAGATAAGCCTGCTGCTTCCTCCTGCATTCATGCTGTGATTAATGTGGGAAGTATGACCAGTGAACACAGGCTTTCTTTTCAGGCCATCATCAATGCCACACTCATGGCCTGTGGAAGAGTAAAGCCTCAGCTCAGGAGCAGCCAGAGTGCCTGTTGGGGCATGCAGGACCCTACGTGTCTGCCAGGCTCAAATGAAAATGGCAATAACTAAAGTCCTCCAGGCCACTTTTAAAGGGCAAGGTAGATATCTATGTAATATCTAATTAAAATAATTAAGCTTTAAGAATAAATTACTACATAATAATTAATTTCCTGCAAGAGATGTAGCCTCTGTTCCTCTTTCCCATTTAATTCATCTATCTGCTTTTCTGCCTCTGCTTAGCAACAGAGGTCAAGCCT
Organism: Hylia prasina; assembly: GCA_013397195.1. Taxonomy (NCBI): domain Eukaryota; kingdom Metazoa; phylum Chordata; class Aves; order Passeriformes; family Sylviidae; genus Hylia; species Hylia prasina. The sequence goes on along the minus strand of VYXD01012331.1, from coordinate 73,591 downwards.
GGACTCCACTATAACAATGGGCATTTCCCATTGGCTTTCAGAGAACTTCTGGTCTTCCTGTCTTTATCAAAGGAAAGAAAGCATAAAGAGTCAAGTAACAGATAAAGATATTAATTAGTCATAAAGCTAGACTATTTACTAATGCAAATAAGCTGTTGTTCTGGAGATACAAATCCATCCAGAATTATTCAGAGATGATTTCTGAGAAAATCCACTCCATCAATACCAATGGGCAACGGTGCAGAAATTTGGCTCCTATTTATCATCACAAGTTTGAAAGGTAGAAAAGCTGAAACATGCAAACAGGCAAGTGCAGCCAAGAGCATTATATCAGAGTGCTTGTCCCACATGCAAAGTGGCAGTCAGTTATCATCCTGCAGTGTCAAGCCATGAAGTGTCTAAGGTGTGGCTCTTCCTGAATTTCAGAACATGAACAAAACAGTGGCCATATATAGTGGCAGGATCCTCCTTGGCTACCAAACACCATCCTGTTCCAAAGCACATGATTTTGTTTCCCCCAACCTGCTGGCTCATTCATCACCATATCATTTGAGTTTCATGCTGTTATAACTCTGCTAGCACCAGGTCCATAGAAACTCCTACTGCCTGCTGACACCAAAAGAAAGCACACATCTTTCCAGTAACATAAAACCAAGTTCTGTTTTGTAGTTTTTTTCCAAATGAGCGATTCCATTGAATTCAAGTGCATGACAGCTCTGTAAATTAAGGGCCACTTGGCAGCAGAGTCCTAGAAAAGTTAAATAAAATACAGTATTAAAAGTCAAAACTTGTTTACATAAAGCAGTTCTTTATTTTTTTCTTTTCCTTCTATATTATTTAACTCTTGATTTTTATATACTTGTATTTGTTATACATTTCTTTTATAAGCACCATAACAGAGAAAGAAGGAAAAAAGGAGAAAAAGAAATCAATTTCTTTATTAGACTATTTGTTTAACATTCTAATCCATGATATTCTACTACCACAGTCAAGAGGAATACCCATTAATTTTAAAATCAATAAAAGAAGAGTTGTTTTGTGGGGTTCTATTTAGCCATTTCAGCTGAAAGCAGCAAACGAACAGCTAAAAACAGCTGAATCCAGTAGAATGTAAATAAGAGATCCTTGCCAAATCTTTTCTGGTTACAAAATACTCTACTAATTTTAAAGATTTCATTGCGATACCTTTGTACTTTATTTATAAGGCTTTCAGCAAGACACTCCCTTTCCATATTTGTTTGAGCTTATGCTTGTATTCCCATGATTAGTGCAGAACAAATCTAGGTGAAAGGTTGATCCTTTTTCACACCAACATTCATCCAAATTTTTCTCCTTTTCCTGAAGATATATTTTTAAACTGGCAAGTGAAATCTTAGAATAATTCAAGCAAAATATTTGAAGTTCTGCTGAAGTTTTTATTTCTTCAGAAAAAAAGGCACTTTTCACAAAGCACTTTAACTGTGCACTGTATCTCAAAGACCTTGCTCTAATGAGCTTCTGTGAAGTTTCCAAATGAGAAAAAACTTTTCTTGCTTTTCTCATTCCTCCAGTAGACTGAGAATTCTTTGAATGAGAGTAAAAAGACCAACTATTTGGATATCTTTTCTCTCCATCAGCGATATCTTTGCAGCACTGGATGCACTCCCAAAGTCCTGCCTGAACATATTCCAGGCTGAGCTGTGCAGGACTTAGGAGGGGTTCTCTGAATGCAGTCTCTCCTCTGCACCTTCACTGGGAAAGCAAAGACGCATTCCCAGGGTGTTGCACAACTTTGCCGCAGGTAAAGCCTGAGATACCGAGTGAGAATGGCAATTAGAAAAAATTCAAACTGAGTGACCTTCCCTCAGCACCAACATGCCACATAGTACTAGTTTTGTCCTGACATGTGAGGCACTTCTCTTCTGTATCTAACCCAGGAATCACTTTACATTTCATGAATCTACATGCAGTGTGAGTCAGACATAAACAGAATTGCCCAGCCCTCTAAAAAATTCCATTACACTTACTCTTCCTGCCAATTCAAGTGAAAGTTTTAGGCAGAGCAGGTGGCCTACAACTCACTAACTTTTTCCTCTGGCATGAGTGGCTGGGATGAGACATTGGGGATCACCATTCACATGCAGACATCACCAGCCACATTTGCTCAGCCCAGTCCAGCTGAGACCCTTTTCAGGTCTCTGACACACTCCAGTCTCTAGTTGGTATGGTCCTTTTTATGTGCCAGTCTCACTGAGACTCAGGTATCTCTTTGTTCCTTGCTGTCATGGCACAGGGCTGGCCAGACAGCTACAGAGTTGAGGAGCTTCCCTTGCTGGATTACACTGCTCCAACACCTACACATCTAGAGCTGTGTGACTTAAACAATGAGCAAATCCCTATGAAGTATTTTTTATTTTTTCTTTCTCTTCTATTTTTCTTTTTTTTCCAAATCTCATATTTCCTGTCCACCTCCACTGAAATGGAATTTTTTTGTACTACAAAAAAAGAAACTGTGGGGGGATCTACAGATACAGCCTTGCAGGTACTTCACAGGTTCACAGACAAGCTAAAAGAAAACAGGGATTTTTTGTTTGTGAAAACACAGGATAAAATACATTGTTTTCATGTCCTTGATGCTGCACTGTGAAAGAGGCATAAATTCACTCACCCCATACTGCACAAGCTGTTGGGTTTCTACCCAGAAGACAAGAGAAACCTGGCTGATATATACCAGAGAGTTGAAGAAAGTTCAGAAAAATTAAACTAAAACAAAATTAAATTAAAATTTAGATGTGTTTAGAAAAAATAGGCTCATAGGGTTAGAAAAATACAGCTTTGCTCTCCACCTAGCTCCTTCCTGAAGTGCTTGCTTGGTGGCTGGTTAACTGCCCTCCTCCCCCACTATAAAATAAAACAAAAAAATCTTTATCTCCAGCCTCACTTCAGTGACGCACACCAAAAACATACCCTTTTACTTCCCTGAACTTGTGAGGAATTTAGAAGTGCAATCCTCAAAGCCCCAAGGGAAGTTTGGCATTTCATAATAGCCCAGGAGCCCCACCTGAGGTATGAAGAATGCTTTGAAAACATGCTTGTGATTAATTAATTAACATATTGGCACGTAACTAGCTTTATAACCCTCCACCTAATGTTTCAGCTTAGAGCTGCCTGTGCCTGTCACAGACACGGTGTGGACTGATGCCATTATCTTGTAAAGAATAATGCGTTTTACGTCTAAGTAAACACAACAATGTAACATAGATACAGCGGCTTGAATTAAGGATTAATTACAGTGATTCGTAGTGCTTAAAGAGTAGGCAGTTTACAAAGCAAGGAAGCAATTACTTTTAAAGACAGGGGTTTTTTGCTTCAACATTTCTGAGCAGTTGCATCATTCTTACTCCTGACAACAAAGGTAAGATCAGCACAATCAAGAACAGCCTCACCTGTGAGAGTCTCAGCTCAGTCCTTAACATCTGTCTGCTCTCCCAAGAGCACTGAAAGCTTGGTCTCCCCACATAAGGCTGGATCCCTCCGTGCTCAGTTCCCTGGGTCACTGTCCTAACCTGTACCCAGGGCAAAGCACCCAGTGGGCACTAATGGCAGGGAGCAGACAGGTGATGGATAATTATCCCAGCAGCCTTATGCACCATGCAACTTTGTGGATGACATGAATCAGGTAGTCCTGAAATGTAGGCCCTGTGCATTCTTTCCTAACAGCTGAGGAACTCAGCTGCATTGTTTGATTTGTAGAAAAAGATGTTTGCTAAAAAAGCCGGAGTTATATTAAACCTTCCTTGAAGTGTTAACTAAATCACTCGGTTAACCAGGGTATTTTTGAATGTTTCTCGTTGTTTAGGTAGTCATAAAACCCACATAACCATAGCAAAATACAATCAAAATGCTTAAACACAAATCCTCTTTCCCCCCTTCCAGCTACTAGAACAACTTGTTTGTTGCATATCAGAGGGTCTGAGGCAAGTACAACATCAAAGGAAAGACTTGTGTTTATCCCCGAGAGTAAGGAGGTTCATGGCCGTCTGTGCATCTCTGGGAACACATTTCACCATGCAGCTATACCTGTCTCCTTCATCTGCGGCTTCCTTGTGTTGGCTGACAGCTTTAGTATTGCAAGGGGACTGATAGCGAAGGAGCACTTCATCAAAGGCAGCACTGGCTCAGCTGCTACTAGGTACCCAGGAGGGATTTGGGGGTTATTTTCCATCAGCTTGGAAATGCAGGGTGTCATCAATAGGTGGTTCTGACTGCTAGTAGGATCTGTCAGCTCCAAGTCCTTGAAGAAGAATTCATGCAAAGTTGAGAGCATGTGTCCTTTTTCTTTATTTTCTAATTTCTGTACTGGACTTTGCTTTGGTTTGACTGTAGACAGCAAACCTCCTGAAAGACTAGGAAGCTCTAAAGAGCTGGTGGTTTGTGAATGTCCCAGGAATCAGTGGAAAGGTCACTTGTATTTAGTTTTCTAGGTTAAATCATGGAAGAAAGTAGCAAGCAGCACAGGATTCCCTTCTGGAAATGGTGGGAAATCTAGATCTTGCAATTACATTCATCAAAGGTGGTTGCTCTTCTAGTGATGGGTGAGATGCAAGATGAACATCAAAACTGGATTAGTGTTCATGAGTAAAACAATGAGATAAAAAATTCTGATGGAAAACAAGCAAGTGGGATTCAGTTTAGGGAAAAAATACCTGTAAAAAATAACTACTAAATCCTTTGAGAAAGAGCAGCCTTACTAGAAAAGACTGAGTTGGTACTGAATATCAAAATGTCTATAAGCCTGAAAACTTATAATTCTGTGCATATTTCTCGGATATCTTGAGATATCTGAGATTTGGATACCTCAATACCAGAATGACAGCTACAAATTGTGAGGAATTCAGCAAAGTGCAACAGATAAAGATACAAAAGATAAAAAAGATACAGTGTCTAACGTAAATTGAAAGAGGAAAGCTTGTGGGGTAAAAGAACAAAATAAAGTAATTCTTACAGAATATTTGAAAGGTGTGACCAGAAATTAAGTGTTTAGATTGCCATGCTAAGAAGTAAGAAAAGTGGAAGTATGAATATTAATCTATCTTACTCATTGTATTGCTAAAGAAATACACTGAATGCTAAAGAAAGAATTGTGTGCTCAGTAGTCTCATCTGGAGGTGGAAATTAGGAACCTGATTTGTTCAAATCCATTGTTGCTGTGTTTGTTCTACACTTTTTTTACACACTAGTGTAATTTTTTTCTCTAGAATAAAACCGTGATAACATGCTGAATTGCTTCCCCAAACGATTTTGCTCTCTCTCTACATATGCATATAAAGTAGCCAAGAAACAAGAATGGAAATTTTTTTGTGCTGATTAAGCATCTGTCATTTCCACTTTTCTCACTTCACAGTTTTTCAAACTGTGAATTCTAGGAGTTACGTATTTTCTCTCAGCAACAAAAGCATTACAACCACAGCCAATGTCACGGATGCTGGAGACTCAAGAGTGTCTTACACAAGTGAGTCTTGACCCAACGATTCATTGTGGACCATGACAATAGTCCCACACCTCTGCAGGTGGTCAAGTTTTGCTCACGATTATATGACTGTTCCTAGACTTGAAAACTTGTTGCATTTGTAACCAGAGCCCTATTGCCTTGACAGGGTCATCGTTCACGGGCTAATCAAAAACACCTAATGACAGCATTTATTGTTCAAGGAAGGAAATAGCCTTTGAAGGCCATTTCCACACATCAGATTTCATTATGTGACACTGAAATACACTTTTCTGAGCACCTGGAGATTGCACCTTTCTAATGCACAAACTTCATTCTTTCACAAAGGGATGATGGGTGAGAAAAAGATATCTGATAGAAATTCCAGAATCTGTTTTCGTCATCCTCCCTTAAAATTTTCACAGTCAATGTTATAGCTAAAGTCAACAAGACATAGCTGACTCAAAGTATCCAGGATGATTGTATATTTATTACACTCTTCATGACTTTTATTCTCACTCCATGGTACAAAACAGTGAGATTTCAGTAAGAATCATCTACAAAAATGCTACATTTACCATTTAAGATTCTCAGTTAGTTTTGAAAAGGTTAAAGGAAAAATATGAAGATAAATAATAAACATTGTTATGCAATACCTATAATACCCACACTATGCTAACAAGCTGTATAAACCATTTATATATTTGTATAGAAATCTAGACATAAGGCATCATTGAAACACAAATTCAGTAGCACTGTATGCTAGCAACCTCCTTCTTGGTAAAAATTATTTACTTATGGAAAGAGCAGTTTTTATTTTTGTCAAATATTTAGATAACAAAGGCAGTGAGAAATTCCAGTCTCAATTACTCTTCTTCCAGTTGGCTTCCCTTGACAAAAGTTAACCTAATACTGTTACACTACCTGTTAATCACAATTTAAATCCTGCATAAACCTGCTTTATGAAATTTTGTGGTTCTTAGTTGAGAAAAAAATACTTTTGAAGCCAAGAGGAATGCTGACATATAAGATTTGCAAAGTTCAGTCCTACAGTTATGTGTAGTATAGTTGTTTGTATGTATATGAAACCAGAAGTACAAAATAGTCCAAAATCTGAATTTGGAGCCTTGATTTAGAAAGATGTGTCCCAAAACAGGCAAAGACTCAAGGACTTACTTATTATTTTCACCCTCTCAGACTGTTGTATGATTTCAGCTGTGGGTGCCCACACATTTTCTCAGTTGTTTAGTGGCTGAAATGGGTGTGGGTTTGGTGGTCTCTGCTGGACAGATGGCCACAGCCAGAAACTGCCCCTGCAGCTGGCCATGACTTGTGTATTTATTCAGGAGCAGCAAGGCCATCTACAAAGTCACTCCATTCTCTCCTGAGGGCATTAGTGACTCTTTCTCTAGCTCTGCCCAGGCTTGATTTTTCCCATGACAAAATTCACTGGAGGCTGTAGCAAGGCTTTCACTGATTTCACACCTCATGACTGTGTTACACTCCAGCTTCAGAGACCAAAATTATCAACCTTATGTTTTTCATCACATCACCAGCAATTAAAAAGGAAAGAAAGATATTAAATTAAGGGCCATATGAACAAAACTCTAGAAGGGGTATGATCCTGTGCAGGCATCTTCCTCAACACCCCATCCTTCTAGTGTTACAGGGACACCTGACACTGTGAGGCCAAGAAGATTTTGGCAGTATAAAAAGCCCAATTTATACACAGCCAGCATTAACAGGATTGACCTGTCGAGTTGTCCATGCCTTACCAGTGGAAGTATTAATCACTTTTACTGTGGGATGTTCACCCCAGAGCAAGGAAACCCAGCTACACCATTACTCCACATGCACCAAGGCAGGTAATACATTGCTGGGATGGGATTCTGTTCTGTGCAATGATCTGACCTTGGTAAAAGAGAAAGAGCCCATTAGGAATTAATGTACTGCACATAGAGATGTCTGCTTACATTCCTCTTTCACAGACATGTTTGGCGCCTGGCGTATTAACTTTCAGATTTTGTTTCTTTTTACTGTATATTCATCGGTGTACTGTTGCCTACAAATGGGGTGCAGTAGAAAAACAAGCTGTGTTGCCTTTGCCCTTTCCCATTTTTCTTGGATGCACAGGTCATTTGTTCATAAGATCATAAATGACCTTAATAACTTTGTATATGAAGTGTCATAATCTAAAGAGTTTACATTCAATTTTGGTCAGAATTATAACCCATATTAAGTTTCTATCTATAAGTAACAGATTTTTTTAATACTGCAGCAGCAATAAAACAAACACCATTGTAACGAACTGTCTCTGGAAAATGAGATGAAAATAATAAATGCTTAGACACAAAAAAAAGGCAAATTATTGCTGTTTAATAAATATGCAATTGCTTCCAAAAATATTACAAATTTATCTCATTCAGAGGGATATTATACATTATTTTGATTAGGCATCTTGCATAAATTAAAAATTTTGCAAGACACTCTCATTTTGCAGACACAGAAACGTAAAATATTTTCAGAAGGATCTTAATCACAAACCATACAAAATATATTTTTAATCATAATGCAAAGAAATCAATCTGACCAATGAACCATACAATTTATGCTCTTTTCATAAAAGAGCATAAATTCATAAAACAGAAATTACTTAATATCTTCAGAACTAATGTATCTCTCACTTCATATATGAACATACCCCTAAATTCAATCCAGTAATTTTTTTTACATAGCTGAGAATGTGTTTTGATTCTACATCTTCCTCTGCCTTCTGGTGTACTTTTGGTAGTTATACTCCTTTACTATTATTTTGCAAGAATAAACATGCAGTTTTCTATTTTGACACTAGCAGGTTACAGTGCTCAAGGCAGGCATTAACGATTATGTAACTTGAAATATATATATCTTGTTTGAAAAACAGTAACTAACCACCACTAGCACCTATGCATAATGCATATTATACATAGTATTCAATATTAAGCAAAAAATAATTTCAATAACGTGATGTAAGTGCTTACACATTATAATAAAAGGAACTTGCAAAAAACACTTATGTGAATACACTGCAGAAAAGAGTAAATGGCAGAATACTTGGAGCAAAAGTCATTTTGTCATCTTTTAACATGACAGCAACTGTGTGTCCACATATGCACAGCTAGTCAGCACAGAAAAGCGAGATTAAAAGCTCCTGTGCATGAATACATGTGGGCAATGATGTTAACACTAGTCACTCAAAAGGGAATAAAGAGGCCATGTGTGAAAAAAGAACTTTGTTAGCACCATTATTCTCATGTATTCACTAGCACCAGACCTTGTAAGGCTCTGAGAGCAAAATTCCTTATTTTGTATGCATGATCAAAAAAGACTCACACAAACCATAATAAACATGTACTTTCACACATTGAAAGGGTTAAATTACTCACCTTACTGAGATGGATATTACTGGACATGATATATTTTGGGGAAAACAAACAGATAAACTGATTTTCATCTCCATGAAACACAAATAGTTCATTTTATTATTATTATTATTGGTCATTGTTTAAAGCTACCTCTAGATACCTCAGGATTTCTAGCTTAAATCCCCCTACTTGAAATTTCACTATGAGATTACAAACAAAACAAAACTTTCCTTAGCATTTTCACAGGTCTCTCTGGTACTATATAAGTAGGCATTGATAACTGCCATGAACCACAGTAGCAACTGCTGTGTTGCTCATAGAAAGGCATATTGATCTGCAGCTAATTTAGTGATGTTTTTACTTCATTATTCAACAATGGTTCTACTAATTTCAAAACAACTGTACAAAACAGGATGGTGTTGTTATATAGGCAATATTGTATTTGTAAAAAAAAAATACTCCTCTGAACACTTATATGCATAACCCATTATACTTGCAAACTGAAATAGGCAAATTCAGATACAAACTCTCATGTCCTTACCTTCTTAGTTTACTCCAATGAGAACTGAATTTTATCCTGTTCCTTTCCACACACAGAAGAAGGAGCTCCCACATGGAGTTATACACCTCAAATTGTCTCCCTGCCATCACCATTGCCACTCTGATCTCAGGTGGGCAGAGAAGCAATACACCAGTAAAGGAACACAGTATCCTTCCAAATTTACCAGAGCCTCCCAGGAGAAATTAGCCCCATTACCATGTTGCATTAATGCACTTCTTTACACAGATCTAAAGATGAGTTCCATCTGAAAAGTTTCCTTTAGCAACCATCACACAGGACCTCAGTGGTCAAGGGGACCAGCACCCATGCAGCTCCAGCTTCTATCTTGACACCCCTGAGGTGAAGTCAGACTGATTTGCACTGTCTGGGACTGCTGTGGATCATGAAACCGTTAAATCATTAATCATGTCAAACCATTACCTCTCCTCTTCTGGAAAGGATGAAGGTGAATCTCTCCATCTCTCCCTTGCTTTTACCTATAACAACAGGTAAGCAGAGCCCCAAATTAAGAAAATCTGATACATCCTTTTACTAAAATCACTTCAGCACACTATTTTACCCTAATTAGTTCACAGTTACATTACAGATACTTGACCAGAAAGTTGCCCTGCTTGTACTTGATAACAGTGAGTAGAAATGTCACAACAAACACACAGATGAAAGTTCTGTTAGCTATGGGTATAAATCCCAATCTTAATGTTCTATTAATACATTTCTAAAGTGAGTACCTCTATTCCACTTAATTTCCAATTTTAATCACCTGTCTTTAAAATCAGCTGTCCCCAAGAAAGTTTGTGGCAATTCATTTACTTCCTGTTCTAATGAAAACCAGACAGAACTTTCTCTTCACAAACAAATAATATGACTGATCCATTATTTTCTAAAACTGTTCTACAAAAGCAATAAGGTTTGGACATGCTTAGAGGGAAAGAAAATCACTGAAAGAAAGATTCTTACTACTGCCATGAACCATCAACATGTTCCTCTGTGTTCCCTACAAGCAAATTTTTTTTTTTCTCAGAAGAACAGCAGAAAGGGATGGGAAGGGATGGGAAGGGATGGGAAGGGATGGGAAGGGATG
>VYXD01012331.1:39185-62854 GCA_013397195.1 Hylia prasina | reverse complement strand
AAGGGAAGGGAAGGGAAGGGAAGGGAAGGGAAGGGGTTTACAGAATGCTGGCATCCTGCCAGAATGGACCAATACAAAGCCTTGCTTTTTTCAAATTCACAGGGGCTTGTTTTCCATTGGAAAACAGCTTCTCCCTTGTCCCTTCTGGTTCCCCACAGCCAGTTATGATACTAGGACTCTAGGCAGCAGGTGTTCACGTATCACTTCTGGGCTCTGTAAGAGACTTTCTGAGTGATCGTGGCTTAGACAATTCTAAATCCCTCTCCTCCCCTAGTCCATGAATTACACAGAGATAATAATAATACCACCTCTGTAAACCCACAGAGATGATGTCTAGTGAAACAGCTATTTCCTAGTAAGTCCACATCATGCACCTGAGATATTGATGACCTCTTACACAGGTTGACAGTGCTGCATGATGTTGTTGATGATGACAATGCAATTGCTGCTCAACAACTTTCTGTGCAATATCATTAACATCTTATGGAGATCAAGTTAACCTTGTGCACTTATTCAGTCCCAAATAAATCCTAGGATTCTATCTTTCCTGCTCCCTATTCCTGTATGCACCTATGCCTTTGTCAGAGTACAATATCTATCGCCTGCATGTGATCCAAAATCATCAGCAACTGCTCTATGACCCATGGCCCCTGATACCTGCAGTGCCACTGTGCACACCTCCTAGTGCTGTGTGGCACATGCACACACTCCCTACTATAGGAGTGAGTAAGTAATGGAGGAAGTATTGCAGCAGATGTTTCACTGGGAGGAGAAGTCCTGTTGCACAATATCTTAGCAATTGCAGATGATAAGGAAAACCTGCTCCAGATCCCAAGCAAACACAAACCTGCCTCTGCAACCTCTCAGAGATAGCCTGAGGCAGGAGACAAAGCCCTGCTGCAGTAAGGGTGTCCCTGAAGCAGTCACACTGCATTTGGCTGAAGTGACAATCCTGTACTTTGAGTGTGAGAAAGAACCTCTGTGGGTCTCCAGTCACAGGGTCATATACTGGCCAGGAAAGCAGGAAACCTGAGTTTCCAAGCCTGCTCCAAGTACAATAATGTGTAAACAGCTTTGTGTTATCCAAGGTGAGGCAAATCTCAAGTACTCACATATACTCACACTGATGTGTGTACATAAACGTGTCCTAAGAAAAATTAGGCACTAAAAATTAAAAGTAGTCAGTTTTGTCTAATCAGGCTAATAACACTAAGGAAGACTTCTGACTGGAGGAAGGCTCCACCTACAATCTAGAGATACCTCCAAAGCTGAATAAAGAAATGGAGCTCTAAACAAAGTAAGAAATCAAATAATAATAATAATATTAATTAATTAATAAAAAGTGATAAAAGAGCAAGGACAAGTGATCAGAAGTCTGAAATAGCTCCAAATAAAGAAATTATCAAATGACTCGGGACTCTAGTCAGGGAAACAGATGACTGAGGAATGTGCCAGAAATGTGTAAAATCACAAGTGTCATGGCTCTCCATGACACAGGTAGTCTGGCACCAATTTTGTACTGCATCTACCAATTCAAAAGTGAACACTATCAAATGAAGCTCCAAATAAGAATTCAAACTGAACTAAAAGGTGTAGTTTTCATTAAATGGGTAGAATTCCTTACAAGGAACATCAAAGATGATAAAAGCTGATATGGATTTAAGCAGCAACCAGATCACCTCTTCCTAAATTTTTCCTGAATGAAGGCATTCAGTTGAGTTTACTGGTAGTTTGGAAGTAGGAACATTTTTAAATTCAGGATAAAGAAAAAAAAAATCTCCCACATCACAAATTTTAAAGTCAAGTTCCCTGGATCTGGGGAAGTTGCAGGTGTCAGACTACTTGAAGTGCTAGTAATGAGACTCCCTCTCAAAAACCACCTTCAAGATCAGAACGCCACATAAGTATCACAGACACCATATTGGGTTGTGTGAATCCTTGCTCTGACCTAGCAAAGCCATCCTTATGTTCACCCAGCCCCGTGGTATCTCTGTTGATTATCAGAGTCTACTGATATTGACTATTCACATCAGCTTGTTTCCCTGTCTGGCTCCACACACACCCCTGCTTTGGCACCCACTTGTTAGGCATTACTTTCGTGGAAGACATGTGGTAGCTGCAGGTTTGAGTGCTGCAAGCCTTTTGAAGCCAACGCTTAGAGACAGCTCCACAGTGCTCAGTAGCAGTCCAAGATCTGGAAAATGGACACAGTTTGTTAAGGTACTAAGCTGAGAGCCTCGACATCATATAGGGTGGAGACTGACATTCCTGAGGAACAAGCTAAAAAGTCATGTTGAGTAGGGAATTACTTGCAGGCAGCCAACAGGATATAATTTTATTATAAGGAATACACTAAAGACCACCCTCTCTGGAGCTTAGACACAATAAATGCTTCCAAAGGATAAAACTGCAGATTCTAAAAAGCAAATGAGCATACCTGGAACAAGACATAGCTGCTGAAATGAACTGAAAGTCATGATAATACTCAACTGCCCATGGTCTTGTACCTTTGAAAGTTACCCAAGTGTTATAATCTCTCCCCTTAACTAACTTCTATCTAGATTTCACAGGAACTGTCATTAGGGGTATTTGGATCTTGTCCTTAACACAAACACGTCTTGAAAGGAGAATCCATTAGCTACATAGAAAAAGTCTGATGAAAACTTAATTAAAGCTCATGAAAATAACTTCATTGGGTGTCCTACTCTGGGAATACATGAACCTTATGGAGCTTGAGGTTTTGCGAACCTAAGGGATTTTTAAACTCTCTGAAGGCTTACAAAATGAATTTAATTTCTTTTTACTCTGTCATTTAAACTCATAGTTTATGTTATTTCATATAAGAATAATTCATTTTTTTAAAAACCACAAAAAATGGTTTTCTAGCTACAGACAAGCATGTGCAATGTATTAAGGACAGAACAGCCTCCAAGTCCAAGGTTTGGCACAGTCTCAGTCCTAAACAGACATAACTACAAAAAATTGGGATTTTTTTCTCTGCTGTTTTCCCAGTGTGTCTCTCTCTTTTTCACACTGTCAGCTCTCTAACTCTTTTCTCACATTGTTTTTCATCATATATACTTGTCTTCTCCCTTTTTGATAGTCATCCTTAAAGATATAGGTAAAATGTGCTCCCAGTAATGCTGAAATCAACATCAAAATTTTAATGAACAATATTTCAGCAGGTTTGAAATCTGTCAGAGTGATTTAGCCCATGTCTAATAAGAACAAGATGTCCATGCATTATTTCCAGCACTCTCTCTTGTAAGTTTATAGCTTCTGATTCAGAAGCACTGCATTTTGAACAACACCAGGCCAGACCTTCGAACAGGATTCACGCAAATTAAAATTTAAATTTGTTTGGGTGTTGTCATGCTCCCATTTGCATTCACATGTCATTAATATACAAATATGTGCAATGAGAACAGAACTGATCAGACTAAGGAGCTAATTTTAACTAAGTACATAATTCAATAGTTGTGAAGAACCTAGAGATCAGAATATTTTTTTACAAATTTGCGATAGCTGTAAACAGTTTATGGGGGTTTCTTTAAGAAAAAAATCAAAAGTCAACACAAGTATGTGTCAGTAAAATACTCAGCACAAATACTGAGCATTCTCCTCCCCAGAAACACAGCTGAAAAACTGGCTCATTCAGCTACTCTGAAGCAATGGTTTAGCCTCGAGTGCCACTGATCACCAGCAGCAGGAGGAACTTTAAAGCCAGGAACTTTTGTATTAAGTGGCATATCATTGGTAACAGCACACACCTCAAATCTTACCCCTCCTCATGCAAAAGAACCTTCAAATCTAAGAGGTTTATCTGATATTATTCATCCCAGGACAGTGGAATAACAACATGATGCTTGTGAGAAAGATGGACCAAGAGTCTGGTTTTTAACAGGCTTCCTTCCTTGGAGACAGGTAAGTCAAAGTCCAACAGCATCTTTCAAGTTGAAGAAAAGAAAACCTGAACGCTTATAAATCAAGGTAACTTCCAAAGAATAGTAAAAATGTGCTATTAGAGGCATAAATTTCACAAAACACATTTTTTACAGAAAGGGTAAACAGAAGGTGCATTCTCACACCAACAAATGCTGTTGGACTCAAGCTTGGTATGCACAGAGGATGCAGTTTATTCATTCTTTCTTGTGTCACAAAATGCAGAGTAGTTCACAGGCTGCAGTGATTCAAATTTCCATATTTTGAAAGAACAACTGCTTCTCCAGATTGTAAAATAAAATCCTTTTCTTGTGTCCCAGTGCAGAACGTCCCAATGCAGACCTGCAGACGATCAGAAGTGTCTCAGTGCTGGGCACTCTGCACTGGTTTAAACATCCAGGAGGAAAAAATAAAAATTAAAGAAGGTTTGTACTTATTTTTAGTACACTTTATTTTAGACTTGTGTACATCTAGAAGTACTTGCTGCATCAAAATGATATGTAGAATCCAAGTAAGTAGATTTTGGATCTGAATTTACTTTTTGTTGCATTTTTAAGGAAAAGTCCAACAATATAGGTCAAAAGTCCAACAATATAGGTCAATCTATTCTCAGCTTGCAGTCTTTTAAATTATAGTGATAATCTCTCTGGTACTGTCAGCAGTGTGAGCATTTGTCTCTTACTGTGTTGCCTGGAAATCCTTGGCAGAAATCAGGATTCTGCCTGTCCAGATGCTGCAACAGGATACCATGAAGAAAATCAGTATTAACTGTGATTATTAAAATCAGCTGTAACCAGAACCGCTGCTAAAAAGAAAATTTTGGAAAATCTTAGACCCACAGTCAAACTAGCTGCTCTGGCCACTTCTGTGGTAATTGCTTAGCCTGTATTTTTGAAACCCTTAGTTGCTAACTCTGGCTTTAAACTGGAGCCCCTCTTCCTGTTAAAATCCCAAGACACAGAATCAACAGAAACAATGAAGGAGAAGAGGATGTTATTGTCCTTCATAAAGTATTAACTGAACACAGAATATGGGTAGAGGCTGCACTAAAATATAAGCAAACCACAGTTTTATATATTGCAGGCAGTAAACGGTCTACTTCTCAAAAATAATTTCTTTTCCTCTAGAAGCAGGAGGCTGTAAGTGCAAACAAATGCTCAAACTATTATGAACAAAACAGGAAGAACTAGGGGGAAAAATAATGGAGTAGTCTGTCTTTTAAATAGCTAAACATCATCTTCCATTGGTGTACTTGCATAATCTCAAGCCCCTTTATTATTAAGAAATGAATGTAGATTATTTCCTTTACAAATATGACAGCCAGAGTATTTCTGTATTACATAAAAGGTCCCTTTCCTTTACAAAATGCCATGACTCCAGTTAGCAAACAATAGAGTTTTATTAAATCATTACCTAACCTCACATGCAAAGCAATAAAACTTGTGATAAATTGCTCTTGCTACATAAAGTCTCCCACAAATAAATGTCTTTTGACAATAAAGAAGCATTATCTCCCATCCCCTCCACTGAATTTCTGTTAGTTTTGCAGTATTTCTGTGCTACAATGAATCTACACCAAAGACTTGAGGTAAGGGCACATAGTTCACAAAATATGAAACAAAATGCTTACATTGTAAATTCCTCTGTACCCACAGTTACAAGAGTCATGTAGCAGCTTGCAGCTTTGCAGCAGGAGAACCTACAACGCATCTGCAAGATAATGAAAAAAACCCGAACATGAAACATTTTACCAACTTGATATTGCAAGTTGTTGATGCACCACCAATCATTTCCATTGAAACATTTGAGTTTAAAAATAAGAACGTGCCTTGAGAGCTTTCCTGAGCGAAAGCCAGAAAATTCAACTTCTCCCAGCATCTGTATTTCTCCTCATTTGAAAGCAGAGATGGTCATGACACTTTCCTCAGCTTCTTTAATTAGTTGATGCGTTCTAGATCTAAGCAAGTTAGAACAACATGCTTTTCTTTTGCTTAAACCTCTGCAATATTTTACCTGTGTGCCTAAATACTTTAAAGAAAACCCCTTCTCTGCCTAACCTGAAAAGAATTGACACATTATTATATTTTATTAAAGAGGGTACTTTGAGAATGTGACTTACCATGTGCTTTATCTGATTGCATTTGCACTCCCTTGACTTTTTCATCAAAAGCAGAAATAGATTTATCTATGGTGAAAACATGACACAATTACCAACTCTGACTTTCTAGAATCTATAATGAACTTTTTGTACCTAGGTTTTACAGCTATTGTGACTCATCTTCCTGGCATAGAGATGTCATCATATTTATGACCCAATGTTTTCTTTTTCTTGCCTCAGCTTCCCTTCTGGCTTTAGCTGAACAGTTTAATCTTAGACTTTCCCCATTGCTTCCTGTGTTAAATTGGTGTTGCTGAGAACCCTTTGCTGATCTTTTAACCTCTAGCATTCATGTTTCCTACATACTGCATAGTCATTATCAAAGTCAGATATTTTCTTGGAAACATTTTAAGATGGTTACAGTATTTTGGACTCTTGCCTGTTAGCAATCTTCCTACACAAAAGGCTATAAATCAGTGTTTGGCCTGTTGAACTATGATTATTGCTCATGTTATAGGTATTCTCAAATGTTCTCATTCTCAAATTACTGGGATTCTGTTCTAGCAGGAGCTTCAAAAATACAGGAAAAAAACAGTAGAAAAGAACCCACTGTTGTCCAGATTATACAGGTTTTAAAACTTTACCTGAAATTACTTTCACCAATGAACAAAACTGCAATGGTTCTCATGCTCTTGGCCAGGTCAAAAGAGCTGCTTTATAAGAGCAATCTTTTACAAATGCTAAAATGTCGATTCAATGCTTTACTTCTTACACTTCTAAGTAGCAAATTTCAAATGCAAGTGAGCATAATAATTAGATTTACTATATCATACACAGTGTTCTATGGATCTGAAAGTCAAAGACAAAATTTGGATGCTCTTGTTTTGTCATGTTTGAAAGCATAATAAATGTGCATATTTTCAGATAATTTGTCTTTGAAAAGTTGAAAAAAGTCCCACCTGTACCCAGTCATCTTTGGTCTGCCAAATAATTTCTAGAACATTTTAGCATATTTATTCTACAATAATTTTAGACATTATTGTCTCAATGGTTGCTTCACTTGTCACTGGCTCCCACAGCAAAACCAATTTAAGAACCTGGGTTTCTCCTCTTTCACCATGAGCAATCCTCATGGAGCTGTTAGTGAGGCTCTTTCAGAAGGTGAATTGTGGAAAGGGTCCAGGTCAAGAGAAAGCCTGGAGAGGGTAATACATTGTGGTGTAGGGGCAGGAATGGGAGATGAGCAGAAGAGGCACATGCAAGGAGGCAGGATTCCTTGAACTGGCATTACCTTCTTAACACAGACTGACATCCTGAGAAATACCCTCCAGTGGCTGGGGAGCAGCTGTGCAGAGGTGTGAAAAACTGCTCCAAGTTTTTATAAAACCTTCAGTGAAGGTGAGAAGTCAGCATGTTTTTAGCAGTAGTTGTGACTTCCAAAGGCAAGTTAGTCACAGGTATTAAAATAGGTTACTAACTTATCCCCCCCACCCCAAAGCCTAAAAATTACAGCTAAAAAAATACCTCCTTTTCTTGGTAATGTTTGTTCCTTTAGATGTTTTGATGCTGCTATTTCACTGATGCTGCTCACACTTTTTCCTTAATTGAAAAATGCACTGAAGGGGAGGCTAGATTTAAAGACAGGCCTATCAGATAAACTTCTCTGGCTGTGGCACATTCAGAGTCACTGGTTACCCATACAGACATTCCCAAACTGCTCTTTCAGGCCTTCATCCCAGGGGAGGTGCCACTACATGCATAGTATCCTCTAGCCCAGTTCTGTCAAATTTGTTTCAGGGGTTATTTTTTGTTTGGTTGGTTTTTAATCTCCCACTAGGACTTATTTAAAGTCACTCAAATAATTTTGACAGAATAATGTTAGTGAGTAACCAGATATTCAGTTCTGATGGAGACTGAAGCTAGGTAGGGGGATAAATATTTACAGCTGGAAGAAAGTTGAAGGCAGGTGACAAAAGCCTGTGTAAGTCAGTTCTTTCACCCCATTAGCAGATGCCATAAATAGGTCGGCTAGTCTCATATGGGCTAACAAAGTCAGGCCTAACCCTTCAGTTACTACTAACTCATGCTTTTCAGTCAGTCAACAGCACCTGGTACTCAGGAACAAGCAGAAGAGAATATTCCAGTCCAAACAGTATCTCGGTTTTGAGGTAAAAGATGAAAGAGTAACAACAAAAAGAAGTCTGAACTTTCATTTACACATCACAAAGTGAAAAAAAATGAAAATAATCATCTAAGTTTCATTTCAAGATTCATTTAATTTCATCATCTTTTCATTTCAAGTAACAATACTGCTTGGAATGCAAAATACCAGCTCTGAAAGAGAGTTGCAAAAATATGGGGCAAGTTAGTCTCTTAGGTTACACATTTCCTAACTTTAATAAACCATGAAGAGACCACTGCCTTATCTTATTGTCTTGGATTTCTCAATTTCCTTTTTCCATCAAATATGCTTCTGTTGTGGTCATATGTCATTGATTTGGTAACTACATTTGCTCTCTTTCAGACTAGCCTAGTATTGAGCAAACCTTGAGTTAAATCCAGGTCAATCCATTCAAACTGTGGCTGTGCCAGTACTCAGTATTTTTTATGCCCAAAACCACTTATTAATTATTCCAATGTTTGAGATGCTGTTGAATGATTATGGTTTTATTATGCTGATACAATGCAGTGTCACTCAGTCAAGAAGAATATCAACATAAAGCAAAACAATGCTTTATATCAGGCTGTATTGTTGTTCACTGAGTAATACAGCAGCAAGAATCAGCCTCTATGAATCAATTACATCTTAAGGGAAAATTACCTGGTTGACACATCATTTTTAAGGTAATTTTTCCATGCTTACTCCTTTCAAAGGAAATACAGGGCTATAGTTTAGAAACCATGTAATACATAGCAGGTGTGGTATTTGGTAACTTCTATTAAATAAGTACTTACAAAGAGCCCTTGCAAAAATCTGAGTTTAGTCTTAGGAATCCTGTCATGCCATGCCTGTAACAAAGGAGGTATCTATAAATGTGCATTATTTTTGCAGCTAATTTCAAGGCTGATGAGAGCAAAGCATAGTAAAATGTTTCCTTGTGGACCTCAACTGTTTCATATGCTGAGGTGAATGACAGAAAGGGTAACTGCACATAGAGCTCTAAATATTTATTTTCTTGTAACTGGCCTTGGAAAAGAGTGCAATAATTGTTAGCAAGAACAGCAAATTCATCTTTATCATGAGTTTGGATAAGGGAAGATTTTACAGTAAGGTCTAAGAAAGAAAGGCAATTTTCACAACAAAAATATTGTCAAAATACCATTCTTGTATGGTATCTATTTATTGGAAATTATTGGAAAAAAAACCAACTGTAACAGAAATGTAGTTTAAAACACATGAAATTCAAAAAAACTCCCATGAAGCTAAAATATACCTGGTGGGTTATCTTCATGGAGAAGCAGTAATGAAAGCAAAAAAAACCTTGTCAATATTTTTTGAGAAAAATACAATTTCCTAATGAAACATGCCATTTATAGCATACAAGTGAGGGGGGAAATTGAATTTATGCTTTCAAAAGTGAAAATTAACAAGATTTTCCATTAATAGGAAAATTCAAACACTATGGTTTACCCTGAGCACTACAACAGCTCTAGTTCCTGAATGTTTGTCCCAACAATATTTCTACTTCCTGCTCATATTTCTAACTCTTTCTTTCTTCCCCCCACTTAAGAATGTCTTTTTTTGGTTTGTTTTAGAGAAACTAGGCCAAATTCAATTTAATTTTTCACAAAACAGTTTAAATTATGAAATTTTTTTTTAAGTTCTAGTGTGATTATACAGAGATAACTTCTACAACCAGAAGCATAAAGACAGAGGGTCCAGAGAAAACATAACTATCCTGGTTCTGTGTAAAAGCCATTGATGCTTCAGGCTGTTGTCATTTTGGCTTTGGGCTTTATGGGGACCCTCATCAGCACAGTTGCTGAAGAGACTCAGACCTCCCCAGATCTGGATGGTTTGACACAATTTCACTTGAGCTCTCTCAGGTCACAGCCTGTCAGTAGAACAACCATCTGTCCACACCACACCTGTCCTGTGAGCTGCAGTAAGGAAGAGTCACTGACCAGGACATTCCATACCCATTACATTTTACCATGCTTGTCCCAGATATGGCATTCTCAGTATTTTCGCTAATGGTCTGCACCGTGGAATTAAGAGCACTCATATCAGGTTTGCTAAAGATGTGCTGATTGGAAAAGCTGTAAGGCCTATGCAGACCATAGAATTTGAGTTCAGAAGGATGAGCTGAAGAAAGCATGCATTACCAAAATACCATGCATGTGGTCATTAAACAAATGGAATGTATTTCACTATGGACAAATCCAAAGCACGGCACTTGGGAATAACTGATTCAACAAACATAAGATGGGGATGTGTCTTGGTTTGAAAGACAGGTTATCTGCTAAGGAGGGGCAAGACCTCCTTAGGAAATGTAGAATTCAAGCCCCCTCCCTCCAAATTATTGTAATTTAGGAAATTAAAGGGGTTTTCAGGCAGAGTTATGGGGTAGGGACAACAGTTCTTTACTAGTATTTATAACAAAGCTAACAAATCACAACAACTACAGCACTGATAATGGAACAGAACAGGAAAAAGAAAAAACCTCGAGGGAGTTTGTTTCACAAAACCCGAAGCAGTCCGATCTCTCGAGAGCACCAAGCTAGAGCGGTGGAGAAATCCCGGGCTGGTGGGTGAGACCAGAAGCTCCCTAGGTGGCAGCTGGAACGGCGGGGATGTCCCGGCAGGGCAGGGCAGTGCCGGAGAGAACGGCGGCGGTGGGGCAGGGCCGGCCCGGCTCCAGCAGGGCAGGAGGAGGCAGCTCAGAGTTCCGGGGCACACGAGCAGATGATGGTAGATTTTCTCAGGACCGGACCCGGGGGCGGCAGCGAACTCCTCCCGCAACAAGCAGCAGCCTCACTGTCCTCCTTCGATGCGGAGAGCAAAAGAGATGGAAGCTGCCCCCACCCTGGTCCTTTTACCTGCCCCATAACTTGGTTGGGCCATTTCTTTGTCTTTCTAAGCATCCATAAGCACCCAATACTTAGTCTCCTAGCAACAATATGGGGAAAAATTCTCTAAGTAAAAGGAACAAACTTAACCCCCAACAGGATGAATGGACAGCAGTTCTAGAAATGAGATCAGAGATGGCGAAGGGTCACAGAAGAATGTGTGCCAGCTACGCCACAAGGTTGCAGGGAAAGTAAACATCAGCCTCAGAAAAGCTCAGTAGAAGGACTTTGTTCAGATGGAGTACTATCTTCAGTCAGAAGCATTATTTCCAGGTATGCCAGGAATCAAATGGTGACAGAACAGAGGAAAACAAGGAGAGCTCCCTGAGCCTGGGAAACACCGAAAGGAGGCTCTTTGCCACCTACAAATGAGAAGACTGTGGAGAGACATGATAATGGCCTTCAGATGTGTAAAAGGCGACTGCAGAGAGACCAGACAGTAGTGGACTTAAATTACAACAAAGGAGAACGAGACTAATCTCTGCCAAGAATGATTTAGTCATCTGTGTCCTGAGAACAGAGGATGAACTAGATGTCTTTTAAGAGCTACTTTGTTTTCTATGAGTCTTTTAATACAATTTTCAATACAACCTTTTAATTGCTCCAGAAGCAAAATACAAACATTTCTGCACATTTGGAGCCTTCTTTTTCCACGTATGTTGA
Source organism: Hylia prasina (assembly GCA_013397195.1). Lineage (NCBI taxonomy): Eukaryota > Metazoa > Chordata > Aves > Passeriformes > Sylviidae > Hylia > Hylia prasina. The sequence continues at coordinate 51,081 of VYXD01012331.1, read as the reverse complement.
AGTTAACCTAATAATCTTCAACTGAAAATTACTACCTCCAAATTTAACAAAAAGGGAACAGATAGATAAAAGGCTAAATTAGTCATACAAGTGAGAAAAGGTAGAAAATACAAATATGACTTCTTAGGAAAGAATAATTTTAAAAAAAATTTAAAGAAATGAAGAGAGGAAACAGTAACAAGATGATTGTTCACAACATTCATGACTGTTAATGCCTAAGAGCTGTATATGAATACTAGCAAAATAACTATTTCTTCCACAGACAGAACATTTTAGGATAAAATATTTACCTCATTCTTTAAAGTAACATTTTTTTCCCACTGAAGAATTTTAGCTACATGGTTAGAACAGATTAATTATTATAACTATTTTACTACCACCCACCAAAGGAAGGAGACCGGATCCTTAGGCTTCCAATTAACTAGAACCTGCTCTTTGGACTCTAGACTCAGTGTTCCTTTTTTTTTTTTTTTTTTTTTTTTTTTTTTTCTNNNNTTTTTTTTTTTTTTAATTTATCTAGATAAAATTCTAACCAGGGTTTTAATTGAATTATGTCTTTACCTGGGAAAATATTTCCTGTTATTGTCAAAGTTGGCAGAAGAAAAGAAGTTAAAGCCTTGCGTCAAACACTTCTCCTGTACAGAAAGAACATCTCTGTCACTGATTTCATTCATAAGTGCACATGCACAGGAAGTCATAATCAGGCTTTTGAATTTAAAGGAAGGATTTCCCAGATAGTTTGGAATAAAGTCTGTGATCAGCTACAGGCAATAAGAGTCTATTAGCAGAACATATGCCTCAGTATGGACTCTGCCTCGCACCGCTTGTTAGTCATTCGTTGTTAGTCAACATCTGGACCTCATTTACACAATTGTTATCTTATGAGAGAACGACCCCATAAGAGTATGTCATGCTTTGCAACTGTGAAGGACAAATTTTACAATATTATTTTGATGAACATTCAAGCTGGGCATTGAAACAAAAGTCTGTAAGGCATGCACAGTGGAGAATATGTTTGAGAGTCAAGTGGAAAGATGGAGACAGAAAAGATAGAAAGGAGAGGACCACCAAAATGGAGTTAATGAAGTCAGAATTTCAGATTTTGAAATTTAAAATTTCACCATAACTATTTACTACATCTGAACTATGGAATATCTTCTTCAATAATATACTGTCAGAAACATCAGAAGCAGTACAGGAAGACCAAATGTTAGTTATTCAGAGTTTCATTTCCATTGGAAATAGGAGATTTATATAATGAGAAAGACAAGAATATCAGTTACTGCCCACGTATTTTTTTTTATTTATAGGCCTGGAGAACAGTGAAATACTACATTTAAGAATGCATATGTCATTATGAAAGCCTATGTCAGCTCGTCTCGGGAAACTTTTACACTATTTGCCTGTATATTTAGGGACAGTATTAACATTATCTGATTGTAGAAATTAACAAAAAATTATTAGAAAGAAATAATTTTAAATTTGAGAGTTCTTACCCTTTATCTTTTAAACTTGCCTGACATAAGCAACAATTATTCATTTGTCAGAAGACAACACAGAGCCTTGTTAGTCTTCACTCTCTTGCAGCTTCAGTAGTTTTAATGAAGGTAATATTTTTGTTTGAGTATTTAAACATAAAGATAAGTTTAAAATGTTTTACCCAGCACTGGGCATGACAAAAAATGAACTTGGGTCCTGATCCTAATATCTGTATGCCTGTGAGGAACCTGTAGGCTCCACAGATTGTCAGGACATACATGCCCCACTAAATTAAGTCAAACCATAAAAAAAGTAAAGCAGATCCCATCACCCTTTGTGTCTTCTCCTCTTCCCATCATTTGCACCCCTGAAGATACCACGTATCTCAACTCAGCCCAGCTGCAAGAAGTTACCACTAACCAGATGTTTGTGATCACAAATTTAGTGAAAGATACTCTGCCCAGAGCTGACATTGATGAAAGACATGTGAGCTTTCTTTATGCATTTCATGCAAAACAGCTTGTGTTGGTTAAAATCATCTGGAAAGTTATGGACTTTGTACTGAAACAAATGAGGAAACTTCCCAGCCAGTTGGCTGTGGATGCAGTAACACCCCAGTGCAGCACCACCTTTCCACAGCAAGTTTCTTATCATGACATTAATGTGTGTTTGGAACCTGAGACCTTGCTTGGTTCAGAAGGATTACAGCTTCAAAGACAGTGGCTAGGAAGAACTGACTGAAGGAAATCCAACTGCCTGCCCACTCAGATTTACACTACCAATTATATTATCTGTCCAGCATTCCTGTGTACCTAGCTTCTACATGATTATCCACAGATAGATAAAAGGCTAAATTAGTCATACAAGTTCTGATAAAGTTTAAAAGAATCACCGATTACTGTAGCTGCATACATTTTACAGGCACATAAACACAAGAATATTTGTAACTTCTACCACTGAAATATTTTTTAATAATTATATGGTCTAATACAGCAATGATAATCTACATATGGTAGTGTTTACCTATCTGTGTGTACACAATCACGAACCCTGATAAGACAATATTTTAAAGTTCTTCAATCCTATGTGCTTTAAAAATAAAAGTGTCTGCATAGTACTGTTAATTCATTGGAGTAGAATTCTCCCCCTTTAATTCATTCAATAATAAGGAAAAAAAACCCTTGAAATAAGGTGTTACAATAAGTGTACTGGCATGTCTTTCACTCTATAAACTAATGTACCACCTTACTATTCTTCAATACTTTTAGCTTGTGGATTTATGATTGTTTGGAAAGACTAACAGCTATACTTTAGTATGCAAAGGCTGTTCACTCAATGCTGCACTTAGATGCTCACAATAGAAACCTATGAAATGAGGTACGCATTCAAAAATAGATCAACATAATCTACTACCATATCATCTTCATCATAAGCAGCTGGAGCTTCAGACTTACTTAATTTTTTTTTTCAAATGTAGTGCTGAGTAAGAAAGCATTTTGTGTACCTGCAAGGGCCTATAGTGGCTCCACACAGAGTCTCACACACCTTTTTCTTAATAACTGCAGGATTTGGGGTCAAATCCTTGGTGAAGGTCTTTGACTATGAGCAACATATTACTATGTAAATATAAAATCCCTACAGTAATAAAAGGTATTTTGGAGGGCTATAAAATTTTGGAAAAAAACATTTATTTCTGCTGCATGTACTGAAAGTTGTCATGAAAGATACAGCCAGGTTGCATGAAGCTGTACCATCTGCCTAGGAGTGAAAAATGTTTGTATATCACAAAGATCAGAAGTTGGGTCTTTTGCCAAGCTGGTCAATGAAGTTGGGCATTATCAAGAAACATGACAGATATATTTCACCACAAGGGAGGATGAGCTAGAAGCTTATGGGAACACCAAGACAGGCAGGCAGAGACCACCAGTACCCCCAGCACCAGGGCAGTCCCTCATCTGGCAGGGCCAGGGTGATGGCAGGGTCACAGTTCACCAACAGACCCAGACACAGGTATTGAAGTAGGTCCATGGTCCCTCTGGGGGGTGCAGCCAGGTGCTCCTGCAGAAGAGCAGCAGGGCCAAGGCTGACTGTCACATGAGTTCAAGGTCCAGTCAGGAAACAGGGCTGGATGCAAGGCTGTCTATAGTGTAGGTTCAAGGGCCCACCAGGAAGGCAGACAGCAAATCCACACTGCAAGGGACAGACTTGGATGCAGATCCTCGTACACGACCACACAAACAACAATGGGATGTCTGGACATGAGCTTAAACAGGCAGGCTGTGGGTGGGAGTCCCAAGGAAGCTGGGCAGGGCAGTTTTCCACAGCCTGTAGAAGACACAGATTTCACCCTCATTTACCTACAAAGAGAGATTTCTTATAGGAGCCAACTCTCATGCAGAGGGCCAATATCCTGACTCTGATACTCATGGCCAGTCAGCACCCAGGTCCTACCCTGGTGCTTCTTCCTCCCATGCCTTGGAGGGATTTTGTCACAACAGCAAAGGACTAACAGGACCAGAGACATGCACAGGTATGGCCCATTCTGAGTTGCAAAGACCTTAAGGGCCATTGGGAACACATGAATAATTAGCCCAAATGGGATTTGTGTCAGTTGCAGGTAGTCTCACTCGATGGTCCTTCAATTTTTGGGAAGATGGTGTAAAACCATTTTGCACCAATGACTGGCAACAAGATTATACAAATGCCAAAGAGAACTCAGCCTAGGGTGTACTGTAGTACGGGGTCCATGACAGGATCTCAAGGGAAATTTGATGAACAAAGTGATGATCTGGTCTCCAGATGAGTTTCTAACTTCTCTGTGACTCCTAATAAGCCTTCCTCCACCTCTCTCCTCACTTCTTTTTGTCAAGCATTCCTGTAGGCTCATTTCAAAGCTTTTCATAAAATCAAAAACTACAGAGCAGTTTTTCTGTATCATTAAGGTTTGGCAATGTGCCAATCTGATCTGAGGAGTAATGGTCCTGAACCTGAAACAGAATGAAAGAAGTGAAGCAGACAAAGAGCAACAGAACAAAACATTACTTGCCTACATGTAGGGGAACTAGATGGAGAAGCATGGAAAAGCAACACTGTCAGTTCTGTTAAATGTTCTACATGTTTGCATGGTTTTCCTTAGGTCAGTTATTCTCTCTACAGTGATACTGTCCTATAAATCTGTAAGACAAAAAGATTATAAATTTTTATGCTTTCTGAGATCATTTGGAGCACAGTCAGGGTCACTAAGTTTCTATTTGATCAAAAATGGTATTTGTTACATATAATTCCAACAATATTAAAATAAAGAATGTAAAGTTTGGGAGAAAAGTATAAATGATAGGTCTAGTACACTGATATAATAACTAACCTACATTTCTTTCATCCTGTAGCAATTTTTTTATGTTATCTCAACAGTTTTGTTTCTCTGTGAGACTTTTCCATTTCAGACTGTTAACCAGAAAATCATATCAAATTAGATCATGATCTTGAGGAATTCTGTAAACAAACATGACATTAAAAATAACCTGGCAATCAGAACAGAAAGGAACAAATTGTATATCATAATAGCGCTCACTAGCCACAATTGACTCCAAAGTTCCACTAAAACCATGTTTCTCTATTTAAATATATTGCCTATTTTGACACTAATTAGTGCACCTAATTAAAAATATTTAGCCATATTGTATTTTAAATGAGGTTAGAATTCTGATTAAGGGATTCTATTCCTTCCTGTAGCTTCCTTATTCATTAACAGAAGCCACTATCACCTCCTTAACCTTGTTTGCATGTGCTTACCTGTGCAAATCTGTATGTGGAATACAAAAGAGACTCTGTGATCTAGATTTTCTGTGTTTCTTAATTTGAGATAGCGTCAATTATATATGTTGCTCCACATACGTGCCAATCATGAGTTAAACAAAAAAAAGCCATTGTTATATATTCTATACATGCTAGTTATTAATAGAACCATCTGTATTTGAAAATTCTTCAGGTAGTTTGTACAATTTATAGTTACTTTTTGATGTCATACCACAAGGAATGTGTAATGTCTCTTAGTATGACATGACAAAATCCTATGTCAAATTCCAGGGACATTATTCCAACATATTCCATCACAAATACAGTGACATAGAATCTATCAAATCTAGTTGTGCAAAAACTGTAGTACATGCACAAAATCATGCACCCAAAGACTATTTGACTACTCAGATGAGTAATTGTCCCACACAGTGAAGTCTCAGTATCATGGCAAATGAGGTACCTATGGGCTACAAGAAAATCCAAATGACCTGAATCATATCATAATCTGTTTGCAACCCAAAGAAGGCTATCAAAAAATTATGTCATAAGCACTTCCACAGCAGCAACCAAATCAGTGCAGTCACTCTTTCCCTGCTGAATGCCATGACGAAACTTTTTACAGATTGCCAGAGAGTACAATAAACCTCGAAAAATGTGCATTTACATGCCAAATGACAGTAAAATTCTTTTTGGTTAAAGATAAATTTCTACCTCTGTTAAAAGATTATACCTATACATTAAACAAAAAAAAAAAGCAAATGAATGGCTAAATGAAACATAAAGAGCTGGGCTGTTTATAGAATAATTCTGTACTAACAGCAACATAACTACTTAAAGGACTTTAAAGGAAGTGATAACTGCAGGTAGTTCTGTAAATGTAAACTAGATTCTGCTTGTCGTACTCCAAGCACGTACTTAAACATTCAAGGAAAAGCCAATTTAAAACATCATATACCAAGGGGAAATAAATGTATTGAACACATTTATGGTTTCACAACAAAATCTTCCTACATTTTTAAAGAGGAAGACAATATTTACAGCTTCTTGTAATTTATTTTGGACTCACAAACTATTCAATACATTTTATATATTGGTATAATAAACTGTAGATTATTTAGGCTTAGACTTAATTACTCTAGTTATGTACATATCTTTCTGAGCGCAGGAAACATTGCCAACAGAGAGCTCCATGTCTCTCTCAGACCTATTACTACTCATATAATCAGACAAAATTTCCTCTGAATAACTGCACTGCATAACTGCTAGTTCAGCACATTGAGATGAATACTACTATATTATTTTCTTTAATAGCAAATCATTACTGCTAGTAAATCATGTAATGCAGATAGATTTGGATTTGCCCTACATGGCTGCCTAAACACATTTCCACTCAGCTGCTTACAGCATTTTCAATGAGGTCAGTTATAATGCTGTGTCATACTTTCATTTCCTAAGCAAGGGGCGTTACACTGTTCTCCTGATACACAGGCGAGAAAGTCTACCCGTTCCTAGTAAAAACAGGGTTGCCAATCATTTGTTGAAAGTGTGACTCAGCAGATGCTTAGTCTGTAAAAGTACTCTGCACACAGGAGATAAAACAGAAGGGGGATGTGTTTCCAAGCACATAAATTCTCTGGTATGTATATAAACAAAAATGTCCTTACCACCATACAGAATTTATGTAAAGATTTTTTTCACTAATTTATTTCAAATCTTCCCTTTGCGTACAAGGAAGAGTGCATAAACTAGGTTATTGAGCCATTTCTAATTTTTGGCAGGAATTGATCCATGAAGACTTCTTTGACTAAATTAAAGATGTCCACTTTATTCACCAAAATTTGTACACACTAAGGTAGGAGAGTGATTTTTCTTCCCACAAGAAATGGGTTTATAAATTTGAGTTATAATTATTTACAACTAAAAAAAATCTTTCAAAAATAAGAAAAAAAAAAAAGGCTACAAATTTTCTACACATGGACACCAGCCAACTCAGTATACTCAGACCTACAGCAAACAGTCTAAAAATATAAGGGAGAAGTCCTTCCTCAGAACATGCAGAAGAACACACATCAACATGAATACGGAAAAACAGCAAAAAAAGTCAAGGTAAAAGCTGCTTGCTGCCATTTTATGAAAGACTCCACATCTAAATTTCGTTCTCTAACGAATGAGAAAGCACCTATAATATCTTGAGAAATCTTCATTTTCTCCATGACAGGAACCCAGGGGAACTGAAGATTAATTAAAGTTTCTCTGACAGATTGACTCTTTGACTTCAAGAAAGACAACCATACAATGTAGAATAAAGGTATAAAACCTTTATTATTCTTACTGTGCAAAACATGGGGATCTCAAATGAACTGATCAGGAAGAAGTCTGGGGAAAAAAAATAACAAACGGAAGAAGCTTTTGTAAATGCCTAAGTAAGCTGCCACTGCTTATGATAAATATGAAACATGGGTTCAAAAGTGATTTGAACCTAGTCTAGTACTAGGTATTTCATAGTTTCTAGTACTCGTCATGTAGATGAGTACTAGAAACTATGAAATACAAACACATGGATACAACCGCCAGTAAATCCCAAATCCTAAACACCAGATTGCTTTAACATTCAATTGCACAGTCCTACCCTCTTTCCTATCTTTGCCAGGGAAAAATCCTCTATTGGCCATGGTCAGACACAAAGTAACAGATTTTAGGGACCTATTGAGATATTGTCAATAACAATTCTTGTGCTTTATGCACTGGAAATAAAAAGTGGAATTTTAAGTTCAGTAGGTAATGGTTGTCTACCACAAAGTAGGATCCAGTCCTCAAGATGTTTAGGAACAGCAGCAATTTTACCAAAACAAGGTTAATGCATACTAAGTTACACACATGAATTTACAGGATAGATATCCAGTTGTAATATTTTTTTATTGCTACCTGTTTTCATGGTATTTTTGACAGGAAATATGAAGTGAGGAGTTGATTCTCTTGGTTCACCGGGGCTTTGCTATCCATCAAAACACAGTGCTTGTTGAACTCCTTCCCTAACTGACCTTTTTCTTTGCCATATAAGTGCATACACAATTATTCTGCCTGGTAAAGCACAGAAACCTCTTCATAACTACACAGTTGTTTCCGTTTTGTTCCCTTCTGCATACACCTCTTGCACAGCAACCTGCCCAGATAACTTCATCTAATTTCTTAAACTTACACTATTTTGAAGAGAGCCACAAAAATGCAAGTGACTCCCCAAAGATGTGAAAGATTATTTGGTTGACAAACAATGTCCTCAAAGTTCTGGTGACATAATAAGTGATACTGATGCACAGACTGCTGTAATAATGGCAATAACATCTCTGGGAATCCAAATGCATATCTTAAATTATACTCTCTGCCACCAGCAAATGGTAAAAGAACAAAAATAGTAGATCTTATTCCCATAAGAATCTATACAAAAATATGTGGAATGGCTTATAGAAAATGACAAGAGTTTTATTCAATTAACAAACACCATTTCCAAAGCTTTTCCAGAATTGTACTATACAAAACAAAACCAAAACCAAACACTACAACCTTAAAAACTTATGTAAATTTCAGATAGGAAAAAAAAAATCAGTTTGCTGAGTGGAAAATATGAATCAAGATTAACAGAGAAACACTATTTTTAAAACTCCTAAAAATGCTACAGAGTTAAAAATATCAAGCAAAAATTATTTTTATAGCAGATGGCAATGACCATGTAAGGCTGACAATTTCTTGGACATGATTAGTACTACATATCTCATGCAGCTCTCACTATTTTGAGTTTATTGCAGTATAATAGCACAATCTGATGGTTTTAAAACTCAGAATCTCTCCCTATTTTTGGCTAAAATCCAAGTTATGATTATAGTATATGTATTAATTCTTTTGAAGGAATACTGCTGCTTATATTCTTAACATAGTGATTTTGTTGTTTTCATATTGCAAAACTGTAACTAGACTAGAATAAACACAGAGGGAAAAAATGAAGGCTCAAACCAAGTTTAACATGTAACTCCAACGCACCATCACAAAGCCGCCCAAGAGGCAGGATATGCAATCCTGCATTCCTTATGCACTCGTAATACCTCTTGGCTTCAGTGGAAGTTTTGTTTAAGAAAGCATATAATCAGAACCTATAATTTCATTAATTGCATGCCACAGGCAGTCCATGTGAGGTAAGAACCATGAACCAAACTGGCTGGAAGAATGGTGGAACCCATGAGCCCCGCCTGCATCTTTGTGGACCGCTGAGTCTATGCAGCAAACCCACTCACCCATACTTCCAGCTCTTCCTCATGACAGACCACATCTGTAATGTAGACAGAAGTGCAGACATTTCATTCAGGACACAACACAGCTCTCAGGTCTCTGTTACTGTTCTCCATTACCAGCCTTCCCCAGACTCTTGGCAGTACTGAGGATTTCACCCGATGCAGATCCCTACTCTGTTAAGATTTTTATATTATTCATACTAGTCACAGACAAAATGAATGTTATTGAGCTATTAGTACAGAGTGTTTTGACATACTACATATTTCATTAGATATCCTTTGGGCAATTTAGGAAATATCATCTAAAAACCCTGTGAACAGATTTGACATTTATAGTATTACTGTACACATAACTTTTCCATGCATACCATAAACATAAATGACTCTATTGGGTGTGTGTTACAGACTGCTTTATGGTATCTCTCAAGATTTATTTTTATATGGAGGAAGAAGTAGCATGGGAAAAATCCTCCCATATTATAAAGGCCTTTTATTTGCTAAAACATTAGGAAAAAAAAAAAAAAGGGCGCTTGCAAGCTAGTTGTTTTTCTAAATATAAAAACAAATAATCAAATTTTTAAAGGAACCATTCACAGGATGAAAAATGACAGGTGATGTTACACTGAGGTGTAAATCTATAGATAGCTCTCCACTGCAAACTGACATTTAGAAGCACACAGCAGATAGTTCTTCAGCTACAAAACCCCCATTACCTCCCTGCATAATAAATTGAAAACTCTAGTTAATTTCTAGCTGCATCACTGAATACATTTCAATTTTTACACCTAACGAACAACTAACTTCCAGTTTCTTTTACAACAGTCTTAAAAAATAAAGCAGGAACAGAATCTCCAGATTAAAAGTAAAAAAGTTCATCCTTAACTAACCTAAATGCTCAAACTTTGTAAGGAAGCTTCCAATAGGTAAAGGCACACAAAAGAACAAAATAAAAAGCAACCAAATGGAAGGTATAAAAATGAGGGTGGCTTAGGGATAAGGAAGATGAAAACAAAGGAAAGGGGAAAAAAGAACAAAAGAACACTTTAAAAAAGAGAGAAAGAAAAGCATAACAATGGAAACAAATTAATTGTTGAAACTATGGTGGAACTGATGAATATTAACTTTTATTATTCTGATTACAAAATACATTTCAAAATTGGATGAAACACATTCTATGTATGTTTTGCCAAGGACATTCTTGGCAATTACAAAGTCAGGAAAATTATAATTCAATCAGTGAGGCATTACTTAAAACCACTTGAAAAAAGCAGATCATTTGAACCAGCAAACAGCCAGCATGGGTAAATTTTTAAAGGCTCAATATTCTGGAGCAGTGCAGATTGCACTCACATGTTGCAGAGTTCCAATAATGGAGCCATTAGAAATACAGCAATTTTTCTTCCTACATGCATTTTACCAATCATTTTTCTCATAAATGAGCAACAAAGTCCCATCATCGCTTTCCACATAAAATGAGGACAGTTCTAGGGGAAAAAAAAAACAAACCAACCAAACAAACAAAAAACCCACCAAGCATTTGAAGAGTAAAACTTTGATTTTGTTAAGAAATGCGAACTTTTTTAAAAGCTGTACTGTCCACGGCATCCAGATCACATCTATAAAGAGGATTGCTGTATTTATCAGGCGTATGTGGGACACTTCACCATGCACCGAATCGGTGCGCTTGCCTTGAAATGCATGATACAATCCTAAAAACGTTACGAATATGTCATTACGTCTGTTGCTACACTGGCAAAACCCACAACAAACGGGTCAACTTGACCTCTGTCATGTACACCGTTTCACAGAACTGCTGACACCCGAAGAATGGGATTGACTAAAAAAGGCACCAGGCATTCACCATTCCCGTCGGAAAAAGAGCGCGCCCTGCCTTCCCCGCAGTAGCGCTTATTTACATATCGCTATCACTGCGCTGTGAAGGCGAGCGAGGCAGCCTTTCCATTTAACCCGTCGGGTTGCCGAAGCCTTTGCAAATCACCCTTGTGCAGCCAGACCTTCGGACCGAAAACGCCGCGGACTGGCACTCCTGGGGGGACTTTACCACCCCTCCTCGCCACGGGCACCCCAAGTCGCGCTCCGCCGCGGTCCCAGGCGGGGTGAAGGCGGGGGGCCTGCACCGGCAGCTGCGCGGGGCAGGAGCCGGCTCCAGCCCGGAACGCCCCGAGAGCTCCGGGGTCATTTCGATCGCCGCTCNTACCCTCCTGTCGCCTGTCTCAGCTCTGGGGAGCCTCGTGTGCCCGTCACAGTCGCGGGAACTGCAGGGGGCCCAGGAGCGGGGATGGTGGTGAGGGGTTCGCTGTTCCTCGACGTAAGGG
>VYXD01012331.1:0-39126 GCA_013397195.1 Hylia prasina | reverse complement strand
ACCCTCCACGGCCTCTCGATGCTACAGAAGAAGGGAGCGAGGGCGATAACGCAGGGGGGTTAAATGACTCCGTGGCAGGGCATCCTTCCGCACTCGAGGCTGCCGGCACCAGACTGGCGTGGGAGTGTGCTGCTGCTGCGAGGACAGGAGCTGCAGAGGCTGCTGTGCAACCCCTTGTCCCTGCAGAGACAGCAGCCAAGCAGGCCCCCTGCTACCCCCGTCAAGCCTCCTTCGGAGCCACGTCCTTGCACCGTGCGCCCGAGGAACTGTGGCGGACAGTAAAGCCCCACTGCCCGCTTCCACGGAGAGCCGAGCAGCAAAGCTCTCCAAATCTGCTAGAGTGGCTACGTGAGGAAAAGGAAGCAGGATGTTCTGTTTCCCGCTACCCTCGTCTCTTCGGGGGGTTTATCGTGAATCACATCACTCAGGGGAGTCTGTCATTCCGGTTCACTTCCCGAAGGAAACGTTCGGGGAGTCTGTCGGCTGCCCTCGGAGTCCGGGCTTGCACGTGCGCTGCTGCAGGTGTTAAAAATAGCGAGTGACTGCAGCGAGGAGCTATGATGGCACCTCGTCCCCTGCCTCGCACCCAGCTACTGGGAGACGCTAGAGCCAGAGCCCGGAGGCAGGCGCGGCGTGGAAAGAGGGAGGCAGATCCTGGGTAAGCCGGTAGTCACCGGGTGCTGCAGTCACGCTGCGGATCCTGCACTGGGCAGGTAGAAGTGCCTCGCAGGCAGGGAGCTCTTGGCAAGCACCGCAGCGCCCTGTCTCCGCCGTGTAAACCGGTGCCCCAATGTAAACACTGGAGAGCTGCTCGGCTCATGTGTTAGCGGCCGCGCTCCCGACCCCAGCCGGGCGCACGCCGGTGACCTTCTCCCACCCCTCAGTCGGGGACGCCCCACCGCCCCCTGTGCCCCCCCAGCCCCTGCCCGGGCGGCGGCAGGGGGTCAGTCGGGCAGGGCGGGGGGCGGTGCGGTAGCGGGCGGGCGCCGCGCCCCTTGCGGTGACGCGCCCACATTCCTGCCTGAAGAGCGGCGGCGCTCCGAAGGGGCCGTCAGACTGGGAGAGACGCCGGAGCGACGCGGACGCGATATTTTCTTTCCTTTTGATACCTCTTGACTTTTTTACGTGTTTTTTTTAATTTCTACCTTTATTTATCTAGGGGCTTGTTTTCGCTGACATTTCATAGTTAAGGGCTTTTTTTTCCCTTGCAAAAGTAGCAGCGGAGACAGGAGAATCTCGTTATTCCGAGGCTTCGGGAGAAACCCTCGCTTTCAGGCTCGTGCGTAGAAGGTACGGCAGGGGCTAGCTGTTACCGGACTGCCAGGAGGAACGGGGCGACTTTTAGGAAGGAGCGCGGCTCGTCCTTCGCGCCTTTGTCCGGCGGCAGCGCCCCGGTTTGTCGCAAAGACCCTGCCGGGCTCCGCTGAGACGCGCGTAGGGACGCGCCGCCGCTGCATCCCGGAAAGGTGGCAAACCCGCAAAGCCACTGCGGCGCGACACAGTCCCGCGACCGGTTTGCGTTTTTCCATTGAAAACGCCGGGACGCGCGGTGTCGCCGGCGGGGGAGGAGGGAGGTAAACACAGGGGGCGGGAGGCTCCGGNTGACGTCGCCTCCCGCCTCCTCCGCAGGCGCGGCGAGTCCCGCCGGCAAGGACAAAAGAGCGGCCGCCGCCGAGCCCCGACCCCCGCCCCGCCAGCATGAGCAGCGCCGAGATGGGCAAGTTCAACATCTCTCCCGACGAGGACAGCAGCAGCTACAGCTCCAACAGCAACGACTTCAGCTACCCCTACCCCACGAAGCCGGCTGCCATGAAGAGGTGAGGGGGCTCCGCCGCCCCGGGGGGACCCGGCGGTGCCGCGTGTCTGTCGGCAATCCGTACGGCAACGCGGGCATCGCCGCGGCCGGAGACGGGCGCAACGCGACACGCGCTGGCACGGTGGCAGGTGGGGTGGTTCTCTAGGGGTTATTCCATCGGTTTTTCCTTTTCCCTTTGAAATGGATTGGGAATGCTGATCAGGAAGTGAATAGGCAAGTTGCCCGTAAGAGTCGCTAATGATGCAATGTTGTTTTGCAGTCACTATGCGGATATTGATCCAGAAAACCAAAATTTCTTGCTCGACTCCAACCTTGGAAAGAAGAAATATGAAACTCAGTATGTAAGTACCCAGCAATGATGTTACAAACAAACAAACAAAAACCTACTGCCAAATTTATGTTTTAATTCTGACATGAGTAATAACTTTCTATTGATTACTACCTATCTTCCTTTCCTCAGCATCCGGGTACTACTTCCTTTGGAATGTCAGTATTTAATCTGAGCAATGCTATCGTGGGTAGTGGCATCCTTGGTCTTTCTTTTGCCATGGCTAACACTGGAATTGCTCTTTTTGTGTAAGTATCTTGATTCATCAAAAAAGCTCCATCTTTCTGGTGTGTATTTCATAATGGAAAAATACCTGCTGTAATGATACGAGCTCTAGAAAGTATCCAGTCATTTTCATAGGTGCAGAATTGCATTTTAGGATTTATAGCTTGTTTTAAATTTAAGGATTGTGATACAGTCAGAACCTGCCAAAATTAAACAAATTGATTGCAAGTTCTGCAACCCTCAGAAACATTTTACAGTGAATTTTACTTGATTTAACTGTAGTTTCTCCGTGAATAACTGATAGATTTTCCCTGAAAGTTCTATTACCCAAGCCCCAGTCAGGGATGTGGTCTCGCTTTCCGCAACTGACATCTTTGTGCCTACAGAGTTACAATGTACTTACCAATAAAGAAGTCCATTTTATTGCTCGGCTTTCACTCAATTCAGGGATATGGTTTCAGTTACACCTATAAAAATTTCTGTCTGCCTGCAAGGGAGGAATGTGGAATAACCAGCATATCTTTATTGTCCTGTCAACACTGGCAAAAGCTTTGAAGTGTAGGACAGAACTACAATAATGTAATTGGAAATGACATAAGCATACAGTTATGTACAGTGGTTTTTAATGTCCTGGAAAGTACATTTTTCATGTATTGGAGGCAGTAGATGTAGTATCAATGACTTGACTGCAAATGAGTGTCCATGGATATGTCTAAAGGAACTTTGTGTTTTTATCCTGGAAATAGATGAATGTGCTGAATGTTCAAGAACATGTGAAGAGCAATGTTTAGTTCAAAATTTCCCTGACTCTGCTGCCAGATTTCCAGAAAGTAGGTCAGATTTACTTCCAGATGTTTCACAGTGTATTGGGTGGTGCTTAAGTTTCCTGAGCACCAACATGTGAAGTTCTTACCTAAAGGATTTTAAGTATATGGTGATTTGTTAATCTTTTAGTAAGATTTTCACTTGCTTAGATGATGCTAAACTGAACGAATCACTTAGCATGAATCTGGAAGAGATACTAAATGCTCTAAAGATGTTCTGCAGCACATGAAAGATGATCAGTGTAATGCACATTAGAATGTCTCTGAGGAGAGGAAAAAAGAGTATTTAAGGTTAGCTATTTGAACGGACTTAGTTTTTTGGGGGGTCCTCTTTTCTGAGGAAAAAAAATGTTCAAAACTGTCAATTTAACAATTGAGTGCTGAGGCAATTTAGTTGCTTTTTATTTCCAGATACTGTATTCAGATCTATTGCATTAGTGCTGTTTCAGACTAGCTTGTTACCTGATCGTACAGTTCTGAGGCAGGAAAGCAGTTAATCACAGATGAGACTGAGGATTTATGATGACAGTGAGGGCATTACAGACATCCCTTAATAACTAGGTTACAGAATCAGATCCAGATGCAGTTGATTAAGGCAGTAAGTTCTTCGAAGACTGTGGAGGCACTTGTGTAAGTGCTGTGCCTTGTCACTTGTTTCAGCACTAAATTAATAGAATGGTCTGGAAGCCAGAAACAGAGTGAGCTTCAAGATGAGTTTGCTGACTGATCTTGTCTACACTGTAGGCAGCTATTCCAGGTTAGGACTGAGAGGTCCAGGGTCTGTGCTGCTTTAAAGTAGTGTAACCCCTGGCACATCTCAGCTGTGATGTTTCTACCTGATGGCTGCGTCAAATCTACCTGTCAGAAACAGAGAGGTTTATTTGTATGCATGTGTCAGTGTTGAATTGGCACAGTAACGTAAGTTTCCTACACAGATCTGTGAAGCTTCTCAGATCTTGTTGTTTCTAGTTCTTTGTGCTGTATTTGCTAACTTTGCCAACATTAAAAATGACATGAAAGGAAATGTACTCTGGGAAATTAAGCTTGCCCTTTTTAAGCCATTCTTGATGTGCTGCTTCACAGGTTTCCTATTAAGCAAAATGCTTGTATTGTTATAAGAAAGACAAGGGGGGTTTTTTTAATGCTTCGTAATTTTCCACTGTGTTCTCCAGCAGCCGAGAAAGCCCCCCTAGCGTGCCACTCCAGGAAGTGCATTTGTTGTGGGAGAGATTTGTTGTTGAGAGATCCGAATTTTAGGTGATGCAAATGTGCTTCTGGAAATAATATGCATTGCCTGTAAAAGCTGTGGGGAAGATAAACAAGCCACTAACGATTCCCATGTAAGCACATCTGAAGAGCTAACTTTTGAGGAAAGAATTTTTTTTAAATGACAATAGATGAACGGACTTTCCATATGAAAACTCATCTCTCGATGAGTCTGAATTTTCAGTCAATTCTTTAAGGCTTTTGGAGTTTCATCCAGTACATAAAAAGGACATAACACAGGTTTAGCTGAAAAGCTGATAAGCTGATTTCTTTTAAGACCAAGAGATAATCTTCACATCAGCTGTAGTTAGCCTCAACTGTATGTTCGATAGGTGCATGACACGCTGTTGAACAGGGACAGGAAGACGGGAGAAAGTACAATTTCTTACAAGGATGCAAACCTTCCCCTCCCCACCCGCACACTTTCCCACTGATACTTTGTTATTTATTATCAAATGTAGCCAAGTGTAATAGCCTGACACTTGATGATGCTTATGCCACTTTAGACTGAATAGAATGGTTGTTCAAGCCTACATTAGAATTTCTTGGTATGCCTCTGAAATGCAATTTAGTATAAAATCCTTTCTACACACGACATTAATTGGGTTTTCAAAACACTTCTAACTTAGAATCTACATTTTTTTCCATATATTTTAATATGGATAATGTTTATATTTGATACATCTTTATTTAATAGGGTTACAATAAGTCATTTATGGCTATTACAAATTTGCATGTTTTCCTCTCCCCAGGATACTCCTGCTGTTTGTCTCAATATTTTCTTTGTATTCAGTGCATCTTCTTTTGAAGACTGCCAATGAAGGAGGTATGGCAAATTACTGTTTTACAAATATGTAGTATTTGTTTCTTACAGTATATTTGTGAAATACACCCTCCCAATGGGACATTGTATTTTCTTTTAGGATCTTTATTGTACGAACAGTTGGGAATGAAGGCTTTTGGTATGGCTGGAAAACTTGCTGCTTCTGGATCAATTACAATGCAGAACATTGGAGGTGAGGATAAGATCTTAAAATGTCTATACTGTCAATAGTAATTTTTCCCTGCTTATTCTTGGAGACTTGTTTGTCACACAACATGTGTTCACTAACTGCTTGTGTTCAAGTGAAGTTATGAAACATGTTATGTGATTCTTGCATCGTGTGGCATATTCTATATTTGTAATGATCTATGATGTTATTCACCTACAGCTATGTCAAGCTACCTCTTCATAGTGAAATATGAGTTACCATTGGTCATCAAGACATTTATGAACATCGAAGAGACCACAGGGTAGGTGTTAGAACTCCTCATCAGAGAAACTATTAGGAGAAACAAATACGGAGACTGTATATATTTTTATATGAAGACCACGTTCGGTACACCATAGGGTAGCTTCTTATTCAGACAGAGATACAGTAAGTTTCCCCTTCCCCTGAGTGCTTCACTGCATTTAGATCCAGCCTGACCTGGGAAAAGGGTAGAGAAATACAGGTATCACATCATATTGCAGAAAGCTGTTCTGTAAGGAACATCAGGTAAGTGTTAATGTATGTACCAGTCAGTACATACGCTTGATAAGGAAAGATAAATGTGATTATGGTGGGGTTTTTGTTTTGGTTGCTTTTTTTTTAATTCTCTTACTGCATTCAAAATGGTTTGGTCTGATTAATTTGGTTTTCTAGTATTAATATTGTGGCAAGTGATTAAATATAAGACTAAGGTGCAGTTATACAAGAAATGTCTTACAGAACAGTTCTCAAAAAGACACGGACAAAACATTGACCTAAACCACAGTTTATATGCCCAAGACTAGAGTGGTAGATGCCTTGCCATCTAGTCCTGGAGACACTTTGACTCCAGAGTGGCTTTCCTGCTTGGCTTTAAAAAGAGGATTCATTTTATCTAACCATATTTTGAGTTCATCATTACATTGGTCTTAGTACAATCAGTGGAGAAGGGTGATCCTCTGTAGTCATCAGTTCAACACACCTGACTTAAACACATTTTGTGCATCTCCAAAGAATAATTGATCATATCACTCTGTATTGAGAGGGTGTGTAAAAACAAGATGCCTGAGTTCAGATGGATAGTGTTAAGTGCTATAAATCTCACTCTTCAGAGTTGTACTTCTGTGCCTTGTCCTGAAGTGTCCCAGTCTTGAGAGGGCTGAGCAGCTCAAGACTCCAACTTACAGCTAAGCCTGAGTTCAGAAGGTAGGCATTTTTCTGCCATGTTCCCCAAGGGGTTCAAGCCATTTGGTGATGTTCATACAGCTTGCTGATAGATATTGTCTTGATAACAGTGCTAGCCATATTTTTTTTCTTTTTTTTTCTTTTTTTTTTATGTACTTGAATACTACACCTGCCCTATTTACTTAGTAGTGTTATGTTTACAAATTCTTTTCCGGGAAAGTTCATTTCTCTCCTTTGGCTGAATTCAAGTCCATATTTTTCGATTCTTAAGAGTGCCCCTAGAGTAGCCAGTATTTAGAAGGGGACTCGGAGGCAAATATTTTTAACTGTCCCATCTTCAGTAAAGAATTCAAAACTGGTTGCAGTTCAAAAGGGGAAGTTAAAGTCTGTGAATCTCACTGGATACAGCTGCTGCTCTGCAAATCTGGCAGAGAAAATTAAGAAATTGAGATCTGCATCTTAAATGTTTTCTTGTTGTCTAGCACAAGGCTGCTGTACACTGATTTAAAGTAAATATTTTCTCAGTGCTCTGGCAATCGTGAACCCCATTTAACTGACTCTCTCCATGCATTGCTTAGGAGAGTCTGGGTGGCTACCATTGGCATGGATTCCACTCTGGCAACCCAAAATGTAAGCACTTACCTGTTTAAGTGTCCCAAAATAATGCTTACTGAAAAAGAACTTCTGGAATTCTGAGACAATATTACAAATACTAGCTCCATTATTAAAATTTGTTTAGCAACTTCTAAAGTACTTGGCTATATTTTAAAACTGCACAATCCCATTCTTTACTCTTCAGGACGGAAAAACTTTGAAGTCCTTCATCTGAAAGTCTTGATGGCTTCTATATGGTATGCACAATAGCAGTGCATGTTCTTGTGATTGTATCAACTGCAAGGAGTTTCTTTGTTGTGATTTCTTTTAAATTTACCACAAGTCTACTATACTTTAAAAAAAAGACAACGAAAGGTGTATGGTGTAAATGTCCTATGCATCTGAAGTTTCTAAAACACTCCTTTTCTACATCTAGTTATCCCTGGTAAAACTGAGGAAAGAGATGATTACATCATTTTTGCATTTACTATATAAATCCAGAGCAAGTCTTTTAATTATTCCATATTTCCATTACCATATAAAAGGCTATAATTCAGCAACTGAGTTTGCATGTACAAATTTCAAATTATATTATGTTTACCTAAATAGTATACAGTCCATTTAAAAATAAATACTGTTAAATGATGTCATAATATGATATAAAATATTAATACTTGGGAATAAATGTATAACTTAGTGTTGCTTTAATTGCTTAAAACATATAGAATGGTCCTATAGGACTTTGTTTTTATGTATTTCAAAAAAAAGTTCATCTTCTAATGCTCAGAAATGGTTTGTGAAAAAATAGCTGCTGCTTGTTACAGAAAAAAATGGCAAAAACGTTCTGAAGGAAAAAGCTTCTGAAGTTCTTAGGATGTTTTCCCTACTGAAAGGGACTAAATGTGCCTCCAAGAGACTCCCAATGCTTGTTGGAGTCTTCTCAGCCAGTGGGCTTGAGCTACAGTCTTGCCTTCAGCCCTCACCTGTTTTTGTTTAAGTCTCACAGGGCACCCAACAGAATTTTATTTACATTAAAAGTGGAAACCCTGCTGGGGCCCTGCAATATTCTAACACATCTGGAGAGTTGGGAACCAGCACTTAAGAAAATTATATTTTTTCTGTGATTGATCCCACTTGACTTTTTTCTAACTAATCATTTACTTTTCTATCTTCTGACTTCCAGATGTTATTATTTTTATAAAAGGACACTAAAGGAAAGGCACAATGCAGGTTTGGGGTGAGATAAGAAGCTATTGTAGGGTGTTAGGTCCATATAGGACATGAAATGCTGTCATTTGTGACATCAGGTAGTGCATCTTTTTAAGGAGCCATATGTTGTAGAATATAAGAGAGAAGACTATACTGCAAATGCAATTTTTAAATACTTAATTGCTTACAAATTTTGCATTCTTTTCTACAGAGAATGGTATCTCAATGGCGACTATTTAGTGCTGCTGGTGTCTGTCATCCTCATTCTTCCCCTATCTCTACTGAAAAATCTAGGTAAGTAGTAGGGAGCAATCAAAATAAAAACCCCTTGAAAATACTGTGGGGAAATGTATTGATGCATTGTTTGAATTTTGAAATGCTGTGTGAATTAACAGGTGTCTCCGAACTTGTCTCTTTGGACTAATTAGCATTTAAGTAATTGCTGTCAGTCTCCTTGAACACAGGAAAAAAAAATCAAGACATGTATACTAAATTACAGATGTGTTTGTGGAAAATGAAAGGACAGCAGATAGGATGGCTTTAGAATGAAGCTCAACAGTAACATTCTGTTTCTGTTCTTATCCCAAAGTTTGACCTATTTTAGTCAATGGTGAAATAATACAATATTGTTACCAGCTGTCCTGTAACAGACTTCAAAGAATAGGGCTGGTAACCCTGGGCAGTATCTTTTCATTTTAGATCCTGAGGAGTAACAGAATATTCATACCAGATGCTTTATCTGAAATGGCTGTAATTCAGCAATATATGTGAATAATTGAGTAAACAGGCTGTTTATTCAGAGAATCCTGTAGTGGAACTTTATTAGCTGACAGTTACAATGTGAATTACTCTCTCAAATTACTATTTTCTAGAAGTTAAGTAAATCAGTAAAAACAGAAGGAAAAAGGCTGTTACCTGATAGTGCATGCTATTAAAATTAATCCTATATCATTCTTAGTATACAATAATCGATTCATATAGTTGTTGCTATGGGTTTTTTTAGTTTGCTTCTTTTTCTTGTAAATTAAAAAGTTTAACATTACAGACTTACTGTATGTACAGACTCTAATATGTCTTTCAGAACCTTTAGATCTGGGTTGGGATTAACAGAAAGTCAGTGAATAATTAATTTGTTCTGTGTAATGTGAAGGAAATGACAATCAAAAGAGGTCACTTGACAGAACATGTTTTGTCATAATGTTTTGACTTGAATAGTGTTTCTGTTTATTGTATCTTAGATTTTTTTTTATTATTATTTTTCTTGATCACAGGATATTTGGGCTATACCAGTGGCTTTTCCTTACTTTGCATGGTCTTCTTTCTGATTGTTGTAAGTATAATCTTGTAAACTTCCAGTGCTTGTAAAACTGCATTTTAAAGTGAAGTTGAGCACAGTTTCTAAAAATTTTCATACCTTGCATTAGTCAAAGTAATAAGTGTGTGGTTTTATTTCTAGGTAATTTGGAAGATGTTTCAGATTCCTTGTCCTATGGACAGTGTCATCATGAACGTGACATTATTTAATGCAACAGTGGCACCTTTGGTAGATGAAAATATAACAACTCATGATATGTGCAAGCCAAAATACTTCATCTTCAATTCACAGGTAACTGACTGAAAATCAGATGCTCTGTTGAAAATAACTGAGACTAAGTATGTAGCAGATAAATTAGGTCATTTTTCCTTTCAAGCAGTTGCCCAATTTTAAAATTGGGATGTGTTAAGACTTTCTGTTCCAGTAGACTTGGGCACTGTTTATCTCATGCAAGCTGGGTGTTTCTATATGCCAAATACACAGAAATTAGAGGAGCTTGAGGTGCCTGTTGGAGTGGCAAAAAACCACCTTTCTCATTCTTCAGCACAGTATTTCTCAAGCTTTCTCAAAGAAGTTAGTGAAGCATTTTAAAAAGTAGATTGCAGAAGATGAAGTAAATTGTAGAAGTATGCAAATACGACATTTGGCTTGTTCCCAGTCACAAATTCTTGACTCATGAATACTCCAATTACAGTGGTGAATCTCCACACGTGTAATACTCAATACTAAGTTCAAGATATAATGGTCTAGCCCTGTGAGTTGCTGAACGTGATTTTGAATGCAAATGCATTGAGCTCAGCATGTACTTTAGTGACAGTTGAGACTATATATTACTTCAGGGTCTGGGTTTAAGAAAATGTGAACTTGTTTTAACTTTTTTCAAAGTTTCCATTGTAAAGAATAGTTGGTCTTTATCACCAAATAAAGCCAAAACTGAGGAATCTCCTGATGACTTTGTAAATTTCTAATGTCTGTTGAGAAACTTAAGAAACATACCCTTTTTTTTTTCCAGACTGTTTATGCTGTCCCAATCCTAACATTTTCTTTTGTCTGCCATCCTGCAATTCTTCCTATTTATGAAGAACTGAAAGGGTAAGTGTTAGATATATATCTGTAATTTCACTAAACAAACAAATATAGTATGGAACAGTATGTTCACCCTACTAACAATGTTTTTCTTTTTCTTACAGCCGAAGCCGTAAAAGAATGATGAATGTGTCCTATGTATCTTTTTTTGCCATGTTCCTCATGTATTTATTGGCTGCTCTCTTTGGATACTTAACATTTTATGGTGAATATTGCCTCTCTGCATTCTTTAAAATTATTTATGTTCTGCGAACTCACAATATTACTTCAAAAATAGAACAAGCAAGCATTTACTATGCATTCTAAATATACACTGTTAGTTGAGCTTTTTTTTTTTTAGTACTTCTATAAGTGCACACCCCAGAGGAGATCAGTAATAGAATTAGGCCCAAGATGTAGGATTAAAATTGGATTAAACCAGATTCTGTGCCTCCGAGTCATCCCTGTGTAAAATGGATACATTCTTACAGGAGCTCTTGAGGTCTTCAATTCCTATTGATGATGTTACTGTAAAATTTGTGTGGAATCTAGAGCAAAAACACATGTTTAAGAAGTATGTTAACTAAATCTAATTAAAATACTGTTTTCTTTATAGGAAAAGTCGAACCAGAACTGCTTCACACCTACTCTGCTTATCTGGGTGCTGATGTTCTCCTTCTTATTGTGCGTCTTGCTGTACTTATGGCTGTAACACTCACCGTACCTGTAGTTATTTTCCCAGTAAGTAATTTCTTAATATTTTTTAACACCTGTACTGTTGCAGTCATTTACTGATTTGATACTCCTTCCTCTTTATTAATTGAACAGCTGAAGAGTTTTTGTCTTAACTGAAAAAGGAAACTTACACTGATAAACTTGACAATTTGTAGCTGTACTGTTAATTCAGTAAATATGTAACATTTACTAAGCAGTAGACACAAATATATTCAGTTACAGTGTTTTCCTGGTATGGTTGTATTGGGGAAATGACAGATCACCCCTCTATAAAAACACTTACACTGCTGTATTATCAGCTTACAAAAACCAACATATTTTTGTACACACTTTGTGGACACAATCTGGCCATTTATGTGTATATTGTTGAGCAGCATCCTTAGATGTTACAAAATTTCCTAGAATTTATTTTTGTTCAAGCCAGATACTTTTCCTTGTTTTTTTTCTCCATATTACTTTCATCTTTCACCTTCTATTAAAATCTGAAGTGTTCAGGAAAATTATGTTCAAATACTTTCAGAAGGAAGGTCTAATGCAGGTGACAAAATACTGTCTTCCAAAATGAAGACTAAACTCTCTTTTTTTCCCCCCCCTTCCTTCCAAAGATCCGCAGCTCCATTACCCAGCTGCTGTGGGCAGGGAAGGAGTTCAGTTGGTGGCGTCACTGTTCCATTACTGTTGCTCTTCTGGCGTTTACCAACATGCTCGTTATCTTTGTCCCTACTATTCGAGACATCTTTGGATTCATTGGTAAGCATTTTCTTGTCAGATCAAGCTGTCTTTTACATTTCAGAAAAAGCAGTTCCAGTCTAATTAGAGTACACTTACCTGTTTATGAATATTTATTTCCATGCTTTCTCTCTACAGGTGCTTCTGCGGCTGCCATGCTGATCTTTATACTTCCTTCTGCCTTCTATATCAAATTAGTGAAGAAGGAACCAATGAAGTCAGTGCAAAAGATTGGGGTATGTATAGACAAATATGTAACTACACTTGCTTACTAATTCAAAGCAAGAAATTTGATTATCTGTGTCATGATTTATGGATTTTGAAGTCCTGGTGAAGGTAGTCAGTGAATTGGCATTTAGTGTTATCTTGCGTAGTTGCAAGGAGTTGCACAGCAACTCAAAACCGAGGAACTGGCCATCACAAGACTCAGTTCACTTCAGTGATGTCTCTCAGTCCCTGACCCAGAATCTCAACAGTAGCTGGGTCATTCTGATGCTGCCAAGAGCTAGATTTCAACAGAGTACCCTAAGAACTATATTTAAAAAGCCTTAACATTTTTCAAATATTCTTTTAAGACTTATTTACATAATTTTCACCGTAAAAGCTCGTCTCTGCCAATTGTTTGGGTTATCTTGATTGTTCTTGGTGCTCTAACCTAACCACAGACATACTGACTCATAATGCAATCAGACATACTGAGACGGAGTCAAGTTAGCACAGTGACATAGTCTTGACTGGTATCAGCAGCCACATTCACTTCCCTTAGTTGAGGGTGAGGTCTGCTATACTGAAAATAAATGTACTTTTTGATTTGAGAAAGGACCCCAAATATGAGAAAGATACTTAGCTCCTTATCGTTGACTTGATCTCATCTCTTTTACTTCATTCTCCATGAGCAATGGCGTTTGTGCTATACATGGGTGTGAATTTATAGGTGTATGTTGTGGTTTACCAACAGTATCATAGCAGAATCTGAAATACTTCTTTTATGTTTTCTTTTTCAGGCTTCATTCTTCTTTCTAAGTGGTATACTTGTGATGACTGGGTGTATGACACTGATTATTTTAGATTGGACCCAGAATGTTACATCTGATGGCCATTAACTGCCCTGGTTTAATCTCTGTAATACTCCACTTCAAATGCCAGTGTTCACTCAGATACCTACTGAGAACGAAAATGAGCTATTCAGCTTCCTTTAAAAGGCAGATTCTTTGTTGATGGTTCTTCTGATTGTAGAATATCTGAACTCTGTCTTTAAGAAACTATTCTGCATGATGGAAGTGGATATTAACGTCAAACCACGTGAGTGTCTGGCTGAAGGAAGTGACAACTTTATTCCATTCCAGAGAATGGACAGAACTCTCTGTAGACTTTTATCAAGCCATGTTTGGCTTTTGTCATTGTTACTTGGATATTTTGTTATTTTACTTGAATGTGCCTAATGGAACCATTTGATGTGCGAAAGAACTCTTTAATTTACAGGAAAGTGTTTAAATAACCAATGAGAGAGTGAGAGAAAGAGAGAAACACTATTATTTTTTGTACCAAAAGTTCTTAAGGACCTCAAAAGCACTATTTTGACTTTAAGAAACATTTTTCTAAAAAGAATGAAAAAGTAACATAGAAGAGCTCAGAAAAATATTTAATTAGTGTCCTAAATTAAACTTAGTTTGAATTTCTTGATCTTTTCACTCATGTCACCAGTGACAGGACCCAAGAGAATGGCCTGAAGCTGAGTCAGCAGGGGAGGTTTAGGTTGGATATCAGGAAAAGGTTTTTTACCCAGAGGGTGGTTGGGCACTGGAACAGGCTCCCCAGGGAAGTGGTGACAGCACCAAGCCCGACAGAGTTCAAGAAGTGTTTGGACAACACTCTCAGGCACATGGTGTAGATCTTGGGGTGCCCTGTGCATGGCCAGGAGTTGGACATGGTAATTCTGATGGGTCCTTTCCCACTCTTCATACTTAAGGATTCTGTAGAGGCATAATTAGAAGAAATTTTATTTTAAAAATGCTTCTAATGACCAAAATAGAAAACAAGCCAATTCAGGTCAAAATTCTCTGATACTAAATGCTTCCCATGAAGTTCCCTTAGAGAAAATAACCCTGAAAATCATTTCAGGCTTATGTAAGTAACTAGAGTTACCAAAAATGGTGTGGAAACGCAAATTTTTAAACTTCAAAAAAACCCACCCTTTAGAAAAGGGTACATTTGAGAAAAGCATAGGTAATCTAAAATTGTAAAGATTGCATTGACATTTCCCTTCTTGAGGTACTCAGTAGTGCAATTGAGTAAAACAGGGTTTGGGGTTTTTTTCTTTTTGGAGTTTCTTTTTCCTGTTGTAGATAGAAACTGAGTGGCACTGAAGCATCTGATGCCATTAATACAAAACTCCCTTCTCAAGTTCCCTTTATTAATAAGGTCCATTGTCAGTTGTAACAATGTTTGTTGGGATTTTTTTCTATTCAATCTATCTTGAAACACTCTGTAGGAAAACAAAAAAGTCCTAATGTAGTCTTCTAGTTGTATAATATTCAAAAATGTACAGTATTTCTCAAATTCCTCATCCATTATTGGATTTTGAATTACTTGACTATTCTGTTTCTGAGTCAAATCCACAATAACTGCACCAATACTTCATGCTTGGTACAAACTCTCTTCACATACTCAACTGGGATTCCTCTTCCGATTTATACTGTATAGTAGTATTAAAGAAAACCTCATAGGCTGGATAGTCATCTCATACTTGTTTGCTTCAGAAATAGATAAAGTTTCTAATGAGCCCTAGCTGATGAAACAGGTGCTGTATGGTTGTGATGAGCTATTTTGTTTCTAGTGCATGTTCGCTCTTTCATTCTTGTCCCAGGTTGAAGAGAGGTAACATTTGTGTAACAGTGTACTTGGCTTATAAGAGGTTCTCAAACACAGCAATATTGGGTACAAAAGCCTAGATAGAGATTATTAATGAAATAGTCATGGCAATGTGGTCAGCTGTCTGCATCTGACACAATGTTTTAAAAATCCGATTTATGAAGTCCCACTCAGTCACTGTGTCAGAGAGACCAAGTAAAGGCCTGTAATCCATTGATTAAACAGTGCCTGAGACTTTCTTGCTCTTGTAGAATTAATTAGAAATAAATCTAAACAGTAGCCACCATTTGGCAGATAATGGCAAACTCTGCCCAGCTGTTTAAAATCTATGGAAAAACAACTGCAGGTATTTTGTATTGATACTTCTGCATGACTAAGTACTGGTCACTAAGACTATTGTGTAAAACTGTAATGACAAGTTAGATTCCTCGCGTGTTATTTCTATTATTAATTCGGTGGTACTCAACTGGCAATTAATGATCCTGGAGTCAGCAGTGACTAACGCTCCGTAGGTACTTCTCTGCCTCAGGTACTCTATATCCATGGCTAACTATCCCATGTTACCTGATCTCCAAGAAGTGCTGAGCATGTGCCTCCTCAGTACTTTGGCAGCTTTTCTTCTTCCTCCACAAATGTGCAAAGATGGAAGAGGATTAAAATGTTGTCTACCTTTGAGCAATTTGTAGCACATAAGGGATGAAGTGCTTCCCTTGCCAGCACTTAAAAAGAGGAAAGAAAGTGAGAAATATTCTCGTTTCTCACAACAACCGTAGAAGAAGGAGTTGTGAGAAGTTACTACAAAGTCCTTCTTGGCAACCAGAAGGGAAGAAGATTTTTGTGATGACGCCTCATAGCATATTGTACATGTCACTAATTCTCTGAATGTAGCAATTTCCAGATTGTACATTATGTGTTATATAATTTAATGACTGACTCCACCTGCAACAGTTGAGTTCCACTTGGCTGGCTCGATTTCCAACGTGTGATTTTTTTTTTAAATGATTATTTTTTTTCAAACCTGTCTGTTTAGAGTTACCTACATTACAAACCACCTAAAAGAGCAGCTTCAGTATCAAACCACTGTTCTGTCACCTCAGTTAGACATTACTGTCTTCCATGATACTTCAGTCATAAATGTAACATGTTATTTATAAAACATTAATCCATTAAAGCTATTTTTCAATATTTATGATAGTCTATGTACATAAATTGTATGTGTGTATATACTGTAAGTATAATGTATATAATGGAGGTTTGGAGTCCAGGATTAATGTATATATTCCTCTCTCATTACTTATTGTTACATCATTTCAAGGAGTTGTCCATATTGTACATCTGTGTAACAGCTGTCAAAGGAAAGAGCCTTTTTCAACAAAATGTAATGCTTACAGAGGTGGAAGAAGTGTGTTACGCCTAAGGTGTGTAAGAAAACACTAAGATTGTATTTATTACAAATGTATATGTTGCAATAAACACAGAAATCACTTGGGTCCATAGAAAGCATTGTTCAGGTTCATGAATACTTTCTCTCTAATATTTTCCATGGATGTTATGACTTCCTGAATGCAGCTAACCACCTCTATGCTCTAACGCCGAATTCGGGCGTCCCACGGTACATCCATGTATATATGTAAATACCTGCCTTACTGGTAGAGGCCAACAGCCTAGCTAGGGTTGCTGGCTAGACTGCTGGCCAACAACAGAGTTTCAATGAAACATTGTATGTTTGTTTGAACTGAAGTAAATAAATAGATAATCCTAAGAAAGGGTGTGATGTTTTTCTTGGGGGAGGCATTTGGAGGATTTTCTTTAGAGGCGATACTAAAAATGTACCTTTAATTTCATGCATATTTAACTTACTGAACACTTCAGGAAAGAGAGGGGGTGAAAATAGCATACAAGTACATCCATGAGTTATGACATTGCAAGGGTAAAGAGAGCAAGTCTGGGCATGAGATAAAATTCTACAAGGAACCTGCATTAAGTAACTTCTATGGGAAAGGCATAGCTGGAGACAAGACTCAATGTTAGATCTTGTATACGTGTAATAAGTGAGTGAGTCTTGCTAAAATCCTATGCCGCTTTCCTTCATTTGAACCTCCAGGAGAAGAACTACTGCTTATGTATAAAATTACAAAACTGGTATGCCTGGTTTGCTTCCATTTTGGAAACTGGGTACAAACCAAGTGTACCATGTGTGTTCTTGGTTCTCCATAAATCTGTACCCTGTCATATGAGTATCTGTCCCAAATATTCAGAACTGGTTGAGAGATACTGGAGTTGTAACTCAGTGTGTCATGTGTTCAGCAAAACACTACAAAAGGAATACTTAAGGATAGTTAAATGCTCTGAAATCAGGAAATCCTCAATTAAGGTTGCATTAATTACAAGATTGCAAAGTATTTTTTCCTGGAATCCTCACTTAGGAACTATTAATTATTTTTTTAAGATGCTTTCTGTGTGTTCACAGTGTTTATGTGCTTGCTCAAAATCCAAAGCCCATCCTGCTGAGGGATGAATGCCTTCATTCCTTTCTAGTCCTCATTTTAGTGTCATCTTTGTGAAACACAAATTACTTGTTTTCACAGTGTTGCAGGCCTTTAGGAAGGTGTTAATCCTTATACAGCTCTGGGGACCTGGAGTATGGATAGGAAGCACTGTGGCACAGCCATGTATTTGAGTCCACAACTTAATGTCCTCCACTTGCTTATTTTGTATTTCAGCATTTGCTTACATTCATCTGAAGCATAACTTCAAACAGGTTTTGCATGATGATCATTCTTGGAACAAGAACCCTAAGCACCCAGCTAGCCGTTTGGAAAGGGTGATCATGTCTGGAAAGGCTCCGTTCTCTTAAGGTGTCTGCTATCACACAGGAACTTCATAGCAGTGCAGAAGCCTTTCCCCTAGAATGCTGCTTGACAAGCTGAACAATTAAGTTCACCTTTACAATCAGGCAATTCCATCAACTTAAGTAACATAAGAAGCAGTCTTTTCTACATCTTATTTCTCAGAAGAATGAGAAGATTGCTCATCTTGGGAGATGAATGAGATGGTGCAATGATTTTTTTAAAAAGGAACTGAAATTATGTTGGGACAGTGTCTAAAATCCCATGCTTTGAGCCTCTCTACCTGCCGCAAAGTCTTTACTCCAAAAGAGGGTTGTCACTTCAAGTTTATTCACAATTCTGAGCTTTGTGAATGTCTTGAGATCTGTCCAGGAGACAGAGGGCACTTTTACTTTCTTCTAGTTCCCCTGAAATTTGCTTCTTTCTTCCATCCTGGCCTTGCCAAGTCTGTCCTGCCTGGTCATGCCTAGCCATCTCAACCCCAAGTGTTCATGCAGCAGCTGGATTGTATCAGGTCACATCCTCAGGTCCCCTGTGGCTTAGCTCATATCTCTGCAGGGCATCACAGTTCCCATCCAGTCTGTGTGCCCAGGTTTCCTTTCTGGAGACTCAGAACAGAGCGTGGCCAGTGTATGCACATATTTCAGCCCCAGAAGAAACCAAAATGCCGTGAGGCAGCCTCCATTCCTTTAAGGAATGTGGACATGCCATCCCATCTCCAATGTTGATGTGCCCAGCACCAGTTTCTTTGGCCTTTCTGCTTCCAGTCTCTTAAGTGTGACAGTCCAGATCTCACTGGCTTTCACATGCATTTCCTTCTGTCCTCTTGCACAGCTCCTTTTGGCTGTCATAAGGTGACTCTCAACTCTGTCACTCTTGCTTGCACCTTTGCCCCAGTTTGCCAGCTCCCCTGGAATATCATCTCTTGAAGTTCCTCTTGCAAGCCACCTTCCTTCATCCCAATACCTTTCTGACTATGTGCTTGGCCCAGCCCAGCACCAATCTGTCCACATTTTCTTTACCCGGGCACAGCTGGGAATACATTCCTTTGTTTTTTCTAGTCTGTGCCCACCTGGTCTCCTCATGGCCACCACTGTAACTATAAGCCTTATTTTCTTGTTCTCTGGCCACCCCTCCAGCTCTTCCTCAGCCCAGAGAAGGCCACTTCCACACCCTGTTTGGGCAGCCCTTGCCCCTCCAGCCTTTGGCTGAGCACGAAGCCCTGCTATAGAGGATGGCAGGGTCAACTTTTTCAGGAAATATGATTTATTATTTTACTACATGGAAACATACTCTTTTTCCTGATTTTATTCTCAAATGGGCTAAATCATTTAGTCTGATTGTTTTTCCACAGAGATGCACAAAAGAACCATCCTGCTGAAGTCACTCATGATAGCAAATGTCAGGAGAATCATCTGAAACTAGGTACCATTTGAAAGAACAGAAACAAATCCACTAAGAGAACAAGTCAGGTAATCCCAGTAACAGGTGGCATAACCAGCCATGTTTGAAAATATTATTTGAATTAGAAATAAGTGGTAATTTTTATTTTTATTAATATTTACATATAGAAAAAGAAAAAAAGCCTTTTCCAGTTGCAGATCATAATTTGATAGGTGATGTATGTTGGATAGGTACTAGAAATCATGTAGAAACTCGGTATGGGTCCTGGAAAAGAAGTGTAGCTTATATAACTAGCTTTTTCACAATCTTTAATAGTCATCTTCACATCATCTCCAAATAGCTCAGATTGCAGCAAAATTAAATGGAGCCAGGTAAGGTGTTCTGGGTATTGCCAGAATCTCAGGAGTTACTGGGCTGGGGCTAATGTGGTCAACCACAATAAATATCAGTTTCTGAACCTCCAATATTGTTCCTTGCTGCTCATTGCAGGGAGATGATTCAATGTGCTGGAGGAATGCACCTTGGGACTGGAGCCCAGGTGACTACACAGAACAGACAGACAGGTCACCTGAGAGGTGACATGAACCACCCCCTGGGCACCTCAACCCTGCCTGTCACCTGCAGGCCCCACTGAAACCCCACTGAGGCCTTGGGCAGTAATAAAACTAGCAGCAGTTTCTGTTGTGGGCAAGGCATAGGGAGCATATCCCAGCACCATGGCTGAGGAAAATGCTAAGGTAGGGATCAAAAAGGCCACAGCAGAGCCTCAGCTTTGTGGAAATGTGAAGAGCAGCCACAGAGAGCATGAGCAGTTTCCCTCTTTGTCCATCAGAAAACAGTGGCAACCAGGAGACCTTCAGAAGACTGGTTTGAAAACAGCTGCCCCTAGAATATTTGCATTTGTGTTTGCTTTTCTGACATGAATGGGGAGGCATCTGCTATGCAACTTGCTCTGTGAAGATTACTGGATTTAAATGAAAATTACATATGAGGGATGCATTTTTCTGGGAAACAAGTGAGAAAGTTCCTAAGAACACCAGCTGCAGGAAATTGAGCTGTCACAAGAAGCTGCTGGAGTTACCAGGGGCCAGCACTGGGTGCAGGTATTTCTTGCCAAGGAGCAGTGTCAGGAGCAGCAAGGCTGCTGCATCCTCCAGCCTACCTGCAGAAATCAAGCCGAAATATCCTGAGAGCAGAAAATCACGAGACCTGCACTAACATGGATTGACCACACATGTGGACTGGCCATAGCCTGCTGCCATCACCCAGCTCAGAGGGGCTCCATGTTTTCTGCTTGTGCCAGATTTTGGCACTTGCTTTCTTCCCAAAGATCAGATCCCAAAGGTCTCTCTCTCACCTTAGTGCAAAGATGAGGTTTCCAGGCACAAGCAAGGCTTACATTCCTCTGGGTGTCTCAGGAAATATTTTGAAGCAAATGAGTCCTGCTTAATGTAATGATCATAGTCATAGTTTGTCTGATTGACAGACTGGGAGCAGAGGTACAAGGGCCATTCCAACCTATTTGCACGTACATGGAAAGACAGTAAAACGTCAAATAGGGAAGTGAATACAACAAGTTCCTCTCCCAATAAACCAGGCAAGAGCCAATACTGATTTCCACAGCTATGTTGTTTTTCTCAGTCCCCAAAAGATCCATGATTCTCAAATTCCTCTCACACATTGTACTATGGAAGCCTGTACTCACTCTAACAGCTGCTGCAAGCTGGCTTTTAATCCTCATTTCCTCCATGAGAGCATTCATTTCACATATGTTGCACTTCACATCCTTGCTCTTTCAGATCTTATATAGTTAATGTGAACATTGAATTGATTAAGAGACCTAAGTGCAGCAGCCTTTTTTCCCCCCAAGACCCAGCCCTAAGTACTGCAGTGCGTTCCTATAAACTACCAAAGAAAATACAGGCCATGTCACCATCTGGGTCACACTGTATTTCAAAACCAAGTTTGTAATTTAACATAAAACAAATGTTTTCGTTTTCTTGCTGCCACAGATTTCCACCCATTGTGGTAGGTCAAATGCAGCACTTCACTACTCCCGCACTTAACAGAGCCAGTTTCCATTTTGTGGTTAAATTTCTCAACACATTTAAACAATCAGTATCTTGGATCAACACACTGCTTATCTCCAAGTCCCAGTAGAGAAGTCCTATGACGGTTATTATGTCTGAGCATGGCTAACTACTAGAATATCCAGCTGTCCTTCCTCCCCTGCAAATTTTAGTTTGGCAGGGAACATCAGTCGTCATCTTCTACATTTTCTAGCAGCAGCTTCACCAAAACTAAACCTCTGAAGTATTTCCTTTCTTACTTCAATATGGGTGCATGTTGGAAAGAATCAGACACAATCTTTGCCATCCAGAATCACTAAAGAAACATTAAATCCTTCTGAAAAAGGCATCAACAACTACCTAGAGTAACTATTTTTATTGCATTCTTATTTTTATAAATACTCAGTAAATTAAATACATGGAATCTAAAATACTTTTACAGTTTATTTCATTTCTGTCTGTTCTGCTGTTATCTGAATCAAGCTGCGCATGTGATTCAGACTTTTCCCTGTTGAAATTACTGGAATGGTGCTTTCCCTGAGTACAATGAGTTATTATACATAGTTCAATAACACAGAGATAAACTACAGAAATTCCTCTGCAGAATCTTTCATTTCTCTCACTCTTCTGCAGAACAATGTATTGTAGCATTCCCTTCCCCCTCCAATACAAACACCTAAAACCACGCCATTTTCTAATTTTCCCAAGGTTTTACAAACTCTTAGCTACTCTACTAATTTTTTTCTCACAAATAAATGTCTTTACTTTTCATTTACTTT
The DNA here is from genome assembly GCA_013397195.1 of Hylia prasina. Taxonomy (NCBI): domain Eukaryota; kingdom Metazoa; phylum Chordata; class Aves; order Passeriformes; family Sylviidae; genus Hylia; species Hylia prasina. Next base: position 16,853 of record VYXD01012331.1, on the reverse strand, counting down.
GTATCTTCCCATATCATCTTTTCATAGACTGTAAAGATGAACAGATTTCCAAGTGGAAGTACAGAGGTCCTTTCCACCCAAATTGACAAGTTGACTGTCATGTTTTATAGAAGTATAAAAGAGGAGGAATATTTGAAAGACTCAGTGGTAAAGAAACAATGAGAAATATTGCAATATCATGGTAGTGTCTGTGAAAGCCAACAGATGCATTAATGTTAGGAAACTATGGATTGCCTTTGGCACTGGAGAGCATAACTGAAAATGTAACTGCACAAAGTTTTCTCTGCATCCTCCTGCTGCAGCTTGGCCATGCTTACCAGCTGCCCTGCTCACTGATCTGGCTTGCAAATCTTCATAGTTTGTGCTTTTTTTCATCACCCAGTGTTGTTTTTATCCATGAGCCCACTTTCCCTGTGGCCTTCCAGGGAGCTGGAAGATGTGGAAAGCTGGCAGATTCAGGGACAAAGAGGTGGTCAGGCCACTGAACAGCCAGCTGGCTACTGCCCAAAAGAGAAAGGGTGTCCAAGACAAAAACTCAAGTGAGTGCTAACAAAAGGGCTGCTTGATGTGGCAGTGGTTGAAGGGTGGCAATGAGAGCTGCCAGCAGCCAGTTATCCTACACAGGGAAAGGAGCTGCCACTGTTGGCCAGGTGGGGTCTGCTGGTCCCTCTGGTCGTCTTCTCACCCTCCCCAGCATGTTCACAATCAGGTCAGTGTCACTGAGGGCTCCCACAAGCAGGAGTGAAATGTAGACAACAACTGCATTTTTGGAGTTGGCAATGGGAGTCACTGAAGCACAAGCCACAGAGGAGGAAAGCAAGCCAGAAGAAACACAGGAGAGAAAAGAAGCCTGGAGAAGAACAGAAAAGGAGAATGATTTTGTAGTGTTGAAGAAGAGAGAAAGTAGACTCACTAACAAATGAAAAGGGAGATGAGAAGAATGCCTGTGCAAAACATCAGAAATCCCAAAGTGATTTCATGGTTATTTGTTTGTGTCCTTGCCTTCCCTGAACAGAAAGGGAAAAAGGACTTTGTGGAAATAATCCTGGGTAAGGTACATATAAAAGAAAGTGTGAAAAACTGAACATTAGCCACTCCAGCCTGTAAAGCAGCTCAATTAATAAGTATTCATAATCATTTGGAATTATTTCAAAATCATGTGAAAAAATAGTGGAGAGAACTGTATGTGTTGACAGTCTCCAAGGGCAACCAGAGTCATTACTTAACTCTTGTTACCTAGTGCCCACAAGGCTATCTTCTATCCCACTGGCACATTAACATAAGCAATAAAATAAATCACTGTAAGCCAGAGCCTTTCCTGCTGACTGTGAGCAATTACCAGTATTTATATGCTCAGTGAAATCAAGGAGGTAGCTTGTTGGAGTAGCATGGAGGTCCACATCACCATTGAAGCACAGATTCTCAGAGTGGATAACTCACAAATAAGCCACAAAGGGATGACTAAGTTTTCTCAGACTTTACTAGTTTCTAACTTTTAGACAAAACCTTTTCCTCTCCTGGTTTTCAAGGTGACAATGAGGAACCCAGTCGTGGAAAACAAAGAAGCACTGGTTCCTGGCCCAGCCAAGTGTCTCAGGGCAGCCAAGATGTGCTGGGCAACAGCCTTGCAGGCAAACTGCAGGCACAGCATTCCTGCCTCTCCTAAGCAGCTACAGAGCAAATACACAGGCATGTGTGTGCCTCTCTCCAGAAAAGGGCTCTCTCGCTTTGTAAAAAGCTTTTATACTAATGAGTTTTGGTGCTACAAATACAAAATGTGCTTTCTCTAGTGAAATAGTGAGCCTGATCCATATACTTGAGGGATCCTAGGATTGTCACTCTGTACCAAAACATACAAGTGATGCTGTAGGCTCTTCTACCCACAGTCAATTACAATATTTTGAATCACAAGGATCTCATAAAAATTGCAGTCATAAGCAAGGTTCTGGCTTTGAGTTAGAAACTTCACTTCCTGAAAATATTTTTTTTTGAATGGCAAGAATTATGCAATTTTCCAGGAACCAGACAGGAAGGAAAAGAGAGTAAGTATTTTTTCTGGCCAAAAGATTGATTGTGATACTCACATTTGAAGGGAGGAATTTGCCTTGACTCATAGAAAATTATCTTTGTTCTTGGAGATTTAAAAACAACATTTGTGGAAAAAAAATTGATGGCCTGAACTATGCCTTTGTTTTGAGGAAGGATAACTTTGTCTATTGAGAAGAATAACAAGGTAAAGAAGTATGTTAATGGAATGTGAGGCCATTTTCATTTTTCTTTATAGCTGACTGCACCAAAGGCAGATGACAGGAGTGAATTGTTTTAAAGATCATAGCAACAGAGAAATTACAAGAAGTTTAGATTTTGAGTAATTAATTTGGATCATGTTGCTGTTGCCAAAGTGTTCACTTATCTGGAAGACACAAAAATGGATAAATTCTTTGCTTTGAAGAGATTTATAGTCTTAACAATGGTGACATCTCATGTGATATTGGTACTAGCTGTCACACATTTACCTTGAGTTTTTTTAAACCAACCACAAAATTAACAAGGATTAACTGAGGCACAAACAGAAAGAGAGCTGCAAACCCTCTCCAAAATCCAGTGAAGGTCTTTACTTATTATCTAACCAAATTTTCTACACAGAAGAATGTCTGGAAATTATTGTAACCACCTTCAAACTTGACAGCATCATTATTACCGTCCTAAGGTTGCTTTTGTTGCAGGAACATAAGCAGTTGTACTCCAGTTCCAATGATGCTGCTGGAGGAGAGGAGCAGCACTTACTCCAGCCTTGCCTGAAGTTAAAGGCAAAGCTGGTCTTCCCTTCCCAGTGCTTGGGGCTCTGGGGACCCAAATTAAGTATATGCTTTAAGTAGCTGGAACAGTCTCACTAACTATGCTTATTTTAAAGCAGTTTTGGACTCAAGCCTAAAACAAGCTGCTTTTTTTTTTTTTNTTTTTTTTTTTTTCCCCTCGAGACCTCCTATACAGAATTAATTTGGAAACCGAAGAAAGAAATTGGAGCTCAAACTTTGCACTGGAACAAGCAAGTAACTGGGACTTGCTGAGAAAGGTCACAGGGAGAATCCCTGCAGGATGAGAAGAGTTACCCCAGCTTCCAGGCCTAATCCCATTATCCCATTACAAACTCTGCTGAATCCTTACCAAAACTATTCTCATGATATGTTCCTGGCTGAAATATCTGTGTGTGTTTCACAGCATCAGACATGGCACCCATAAGAGAGGGCATGGCGTTGGCATGGCCAAGAAGGCCAAGCATGGCAAAAACAAACTCTGCCACTGGGATGCATTTTCCAGGCATTTGGCCTTTAAACACACCATTTTTTTTTCCAGCTTAATGGGCTCTTACAAATATTCCCAGACATTCCTTCAGCAACATCAGTCAAGGAATTTCTCACAGATGTTCTTTCGCAGTAAATGTTTCAAGGAACTTCTCAAGTAATGGACCTGAAGGTGTTTCAGGGAAGCCATGGCCACTTTTGGATGGGGACTTCTCAGCAGGAGAATTAGGCAGACGAGGACAGCCAAGCCGTGTGAATGCTGCGTGTAAAGGCGGCTGCGCGCTCCCGGAGCACGGCCGGGCGAGAGCGCAGGACGATGCTGCGGCCGCCGCAGCTCCCGGGCCCTGGGCGTGCCGGCAAAGCCACTCTGATCCGCTGGGCCGAGTCATGTGAAAGCACGCAAAACAATATCTCTGTGTTTCCTTCCCAGTGACTAGTTAGCGTCCCATACCTCGGAGAAAAATAGGGATTTTTTTTTGCCTGCAAAGTTATGAAAAAGCGACTATTCCTTTTAAATTCACTTCTCATTCTCCTCGTTACATTTATTTTTTTTCATTCTGATGTAATACAAGACCTTTTAACTTTATTTTCTGTCTCTCAAATTTCCTGCATAGGAACCACCATCCTGATGTACTGTATTAATCCTTAAAGAGGATAAAATAAAATTAAAAAAAAAAAATAAAAAAAAAAACTCAAATTTTGAGGTTTTTAGGATCCTCTTGAGGATGATCTCTTGTTTTCCATTTCCTGTCAGAATTTGATTTTGCAAACGAAGCTGACATATGCAAACGCTGATCACATCTTGCTATTAGTTTTATATTTAGACTTATGAACTTGATTCAGATTTAGCTTGGGATTATCAGAATTTCAGCTGCTCATTTCTTTAACACAGAAAACAGTTCTGCAAGGAAAGCATCTGAGGATAACAGCATGATAGATCAATAAGAGTATTATATGTCATAACATATTTCTATCAAAGATAAATCACTTCCCACTTGTCTGAAAGGTGCATAACTATCTCCTGGAACAGCAAAACAGAAAAGAGACAAATCTATATATCCAAAACCAAATACAGGGGAAACAGAAATAAACTGAACACTGTTCAATTTAGGTCAAAGAAGTAACACTGAAATCTTTCTGCACATTGCAAACAGACTGTGGAAAAACTACAGTGTAGCAGAGGAACACATATTCTCAGAAAAGTCCATTTTAAAATCATAAGAATAACAGTTTAATTTTATGACTTCCCTCCATAAACTTTTTCACAAGAACACATTGTCTCTTTCGTATGATGTAAAACAAAAGATGAGAATATGCTGTCATGTATATCAAAATAAGTTGTATTCAACACATACTTGTGTCAAATGATGTAGCATCATTGTAGCCAAAAGGCATCAGAAATAAACAAGACAGGTTTTGTTAGTAGGGATTACATCTTTTATTAGTTGAATTGGTGTAATTAAAAAAAATAGAAATAAAAAAGGTTGCATGAACACAAGCTCTTGTATAGATCTGAAATAGAAGCTGCAAACCAAATTTTGCTGTGAAACTAAGTTTCACTGACTGCTCCTTTCCCATTCTCACATGGGGCAGGTGTTAAATTAACCCTCCCCACACTTCAAGGGATAAACTTACCAAATCTCTCCATTTTGCTGAGCAAGTACCAGGGACCTTTTTGGCTGGGTGGCCAAACTTACACATGCCAAATTTGCCTTAAAGCAGCTTCCCTCCACTTCTGCCAAGCTTTGAAGTTTGCTTCTACATCTTACCCAGAGATGGCCAGGTGTGCTCAGAAGTTTGCCTCACGCAGTGTGCAAACCTCTTCTTGCCAGAGTGTGTTAGTGCACCCCATCTCCACGAATTGTGTCCTGGTTTGTTGCCATCTCTCATGATGTGCTAACACAGAATAATCCAGATGAGTAGAAAAACAAGGGCAAGTTTTATTGCAGCAGCATGACAACGATACAAACACTTCAAGCACTAGCATCACTGGCATAGGAGAAAATAAACACTTCCACAGCAAGAAATAAATTCTTAGAGAAAATTATAGACTCACAAATGAAATATGAGTGAATTCTGTATGACACTGTATTTTTAGACTGGATAAACGCAGGGGGATGGTAGTCACTTTTGTTAGTAGACAAATATTTTCCAAGAGCAGTTCAACTGTAGATGTTAATTATAAATATATATAAATATATATTAAAATATACTTATATATTAAAATACATATATAAACCCTGTTATATATTAAATATATATATAAATAGTTGGTTGTGGTTTTTTATGTAATTTCATTCACAAAAAATGAGGGAAGGTACAGCATGTGCTTACTGTCCCTGTGTCCACAGGGCATACTGGGATGAGGTCTGGATCAGCACAAGGCAATGCAGGTGAGCTGACAGTGTGGTCTTTTAATTAGCAAAGATATATGGACTGAAGGTATTGAAAAGTGCTGCAGTGTGCCTTTTAGGTTATTTCATATCCATATTCTCATTTTATGGTTTAACCCAGCACACCTCTGTATTCTCCCCAGTTTTTGGTTTGGCCCAGGTGTTGCAATCCTTCCCTTGCTAGCCAATACCCAGGTACTTCCCCTAATCCCCTCTCATGCTCTGTTCTCATTGGATAATGTACACCAACTCCAACCCCTTCTGCTTTCTGTGTGCATAAAAGAACCCCCAACACATGGAGGGTGGTCTTTGGGTTCCATCATGCATTGAATAAACCTCTCCGTTCAACCCCCAAGACCCAGGCTGCTGTTCGTATGTCCCTGCACCGAAGCTTTTGATAACCGGGACCTGCAGACCTCATAAAGGGGGTAATGTCACACCCCGTGCAGTGACGCCTTTCCTGAAGCACCCTGGGGTGAGGAAAACCCAGGGAATGCGACAGAAAAGGGAAAGTTTTGTCTGTCCCTAATTAGTGACATTGGTGCTCCACCGTTCTCATTATGTAATGTGATATAATGTTATTTATGGTGCAAGTTAGCCTAAATAAAGGGAGACAGGGTAAGGAAAAGGGCAGGGAGAAAAACATAAATTTCAATCCAAAAATCTTCCAAGCATGAGATTAAAATGATGAGGAAAAGATCCCTCCATTTTTAGAAGTCCCAGCGCAGCACCGTTTTGTGCAAAAGGCCTGAAGAAGGCGGCCTTTGGTTGTGTTACCCTCATTTTCACATTACACAGGTCATCAACTCTGTTGTCGCAACGTGTTCAGGCAATTGATTACCTGGTTAGGAAGCACAACTTAATGAGTCATGAGCAGCAGTGTTTGTTGTCAGTGGCATGTGTTTATTTAATCCACATGAGAAATTAAATATTTGTTTAATCCACGTGAGAAATTAAATGAAAAGCATCAGTAGCCATTTCAAACTAGATGAATGCCAGAGAAAAGCAAATAATTTTATATTTGTAATACTACATGTTGGCACCAAACCCTTCTCCTGCCAGAAAACCAAAAGGCAAACAAGGAGCCAGTGAGTGCTTGTGCCTATAGAGGCCATGTGTGTTGCCAGCAACAGTTAGCCATGAAATTGAAAGCAAATATTTGCTCTGCTTAAAAAATGCTCAGACTGTAATAACTGCATAGTGCTGTGAGCTTTGAGAGCTTCTTGATCATTCATGGACACTGCCTCTCTGCTTGCAGAATATTTACTGAGCACAGGGTGAGGTTCTCAGCAATTGACAATCAATCACTCCCCTGGTTAAACCCAAAACATTTTCAAACAGAATTATGCATGTGAATCAAGCTCTGATATACTGCATTTTTATTTTCCTGGTTCCCTATAACACAGGCTGCTGGTTTTGTTTGTGGCAGTGGACATGCCCCAAAGTCCAATCCCTCTTTCATTTAAGGTCCTGATCTGGGTTTCTTACAACCATAATCAAAATCTTGACATTTCCTATGCCAGGCATGCTCCAAGAATTAAGTGGCTTCAGGGGCTGTTGTCCTGTCTCAACCAAGAAGAGAGGAGAAGAGTCTGTGGCTGAGCTTGGCTATTTTTTTTCTGTCACAAATCTGCCACTTGGCATCCAAATTTTCCCAACTCTCAGCTTTGCACTAAGCCACAGACTTTAGGGCAAAAAACAAAAAGTGGAAAACCCAAGGAAAATTGCAGAACAGTGCCATTTACCTGGAATGCAGGAATAAACACAGTTTTATAACCCAGAGAGCTGTGTAGCTCCTGTAGGGCTGTGGTCACTGCTGCAGAGAGCTGGAATGAGCTACCATGCTCCTTCCAGGTCAGCATATAGAACATCATTTCTGAGTCTTACCCAAGGTTAGCACCACCAGCCCTTCCCCCGTGTTAGGAGGCAGCCCTCACCAGGTCTGACAGCACTGTGCCCCTGCTCTGGTCCCAAGCACCCCAGTGCTGCTCCTGCCGTGGCATGTCCCCACTGAGGCTCCCTGGGGCCCAGGGAGGGTCCTACTCTGGGGAAGGGAAACAGCAGCACAGTTTCTCTTGAGCACCCAGTCTGAGAAGAGGACATGAAGAGGTGGGATTAAAAATCTCTTGTCCAAACTCTTCCAGTGGGAAGGCAGGTCCCAGACAAGTTGTTGTAGACAACTTTCATGAGTTAAAAATGCTAGCTCAGGCTTCTGGGAAGCAAAGTTGCCTGTGCACCACCTGCCCATTTCTGCTTTTGCAATGGCCCTTCTGTGAAGAGATTTGAGCTAAAGTGTTGAGATGATGTTGTTCCTAACCAGGATGTGCGCCCCAGCCTGGCTGGAAGGAAATGAGATGGCTCTGTAACCACAGCCCAGTAGGGAGGCGTGCTCCTGCACAGACTGCTCCTTGCCCCTGGGCCCTTGTAACTTCCAAGAAATTATTCACACCATTATGTCCTGGACTCTCCATCATGGACCAAATTTCAGAAAGTGCTTCAGCACAGCATATGTTTTATGCATCTCCCTGCCTTCATTGTCTTCAGGAAGCTTCTGGCCAGCCCTAACATTGACTGAGATTGCCTAAGAGGACACTTCTCACAGCTCCCCTGCACATGCATAGAGGGGTGAGGGACTCTGCAAAACTGGCACTACAACCCTTTTCTGAAAACAGCAGCTTTGGACTACAATCTTCTAGAAAAGCATCCACAACCTGAACTAGGTAGCATTTGTGAGGAACGTGAATATTTCAGAACACATTTGCAAAATGCAATTATCCCTTCCTTTTACATCTGCATTAGGCCATGACGGTAATACTAAAAACACATTGGGCTTTGTACACTAGTCCATAACAATATTTCCAATGTGATTTCAGTACATGAATGCACAGAATTTCAGGATCAGGCTATGGCTTTCTGCCAAGGCAAGGCTTTAGGAAGACAGCATTTTCAAATGGCCTTTTCAAATGGCCATTGTAGTTAGCAAACTACAGTCAAGCTCCTACATGAAATACAAGTTCTAAACCCATTCTCAGTAATTTTTTTAAAATGTATTTCTTATAAGAGCTAAAGTAGCATCAGCTAATATATATTATACATTAGATATCTCTAAATTTTTAGCTATAAAATAATAATTTAAATTTATATATCCTACATATTGTAAAATATCTTTTGTCTTCTGGTTACTCAGAGCTTTATACACCAGATCTACTGGCAAAGCATTTGTTGCACTCTGATCTTCTAAGAACTTTTTGTTCTATCACTTTCTTCAGGATACATTTTTTAAATGAACATTTAGACTTTTACATGAGTCTTTGAAATTTTATTACCTCTGACACAGTCTTGTCAAAATGTTACTGTTACCTGTTTCCTTCATCTTCTGACTAAGCGACATGAAACAGATGGTGAAGCAGGAGGGACTTGCAGATGAGTGAAAGCAGTGGTAATGTAAACTACTGAATCCCTTTTCCAGTGTGAAGTGCTTCTGCCAATGCTTGAGTTGTGTATGTTCCACTGATAATGGTCATCTTGTTCCTGTAAGAGGGTACACATTTAGTTGTATGCATTGCTAAGTGAACAGCATCTTCTGCTAGCACACATTTGTTGGAAGAGGCTGCAGGACAAGGCAGGCAGTCCTCACTCGGATGTTCAACTTCTGGTGACACCAGCTGTCCCAGATAGGACACTAAGGGATGTAAGCCCAGACAGGAGAAGGTTTTAAGCCCACAGTGTTGAAATACATTTTAGGTGGGCAAATATACAGCTGCTGGAAGACAATAAAACAGATGCTGGTAAGGAGCAGGTTTAGTTTTCCATCTCCAAAGATGTCAGGAGCTGGTATGAAGGCAGTCCTACCTCTAGACAGGTAAATATCAGTAATTAAGGCAGATGTGAAATCTTCTCTCTTGTAACACTGTGCTCCTATCATTAGCATGACTATATGGAATTGTACAAGGAGTGGGGAACTGTTCTGGGAAATAAAAGTTGCAGGTGCTGTATCCAGCTGGTAGCAGTCTCATTCTGTACCCAAAACCTACAGCACCAGGACCTGCATGGAAGGTCATAGATCCTTTTATCAAAAAGAAATGCAACAAAAGGGCTCTTGTTTGTAGCATCCTGTCGAGGATATTAAAGAAAAAGGTATTTAGTCTTGAACTAGCTAATCTTGCCATAACATTTGACGGGAATCCTAAATAAATAATGTATTCTCCTTCTTTTCACCCAAGTTTTCAATTTGCAATGGGACTAATAATACTTGCCCCTTGTAGCAAAATACTAAGAAATGCTGAGATGAAAAACACTGCGTAAGTTCAAAGTACTTAATGTAATCAATAATTCTACAATATGATAGACTCCTCACTTCAATCAAATGCATTTAAAATTATGTGCTCTAAAGATAATTTCCCAAACACTATCCTTGAAATCAGAGGATTCAGATATAGAATCTACTTAACTAGATTGCAGAAACACATGCCATTTCTAGTCCTGTAATTAGGCAACAGAGCAGATCTAATCACTTCATTACTGTAATGACAGCTGCTACATGAAGCCCAAAACCAGAGAGAGAAATAGATTACCACACAGGTACCTCAGAATGTGTTTAAGCATGACTGCTAAAAGAGCTGCATACTTTGACGTTTTTGTCTGCTATTTGCCTTTTCTCCTCATCTGCAGCTTGAGCTCAATAGCCTGTCTGTGAGGTGCAACTGGTGTTGACCAGCTCCCTGCTGTACAGGAGGCTCAGGGGAAGCAGCCACACCAGCGGGGCTTGAAACTTTCCTGTCTTGAGAAGATGAGGAAGTCTTGCTATATTTATAATGTGAAATACCAGTGTGTTAAATGTTATTAGTTTTATTCTATGGAATAAAACTAGTTTAGTTTAATTCTATGGAATTTTATTTAATTCTATGGAATTCTATTTAAATCTATGGAATTTTATTCCTCCATAAACATGTAATTAAAGACACACACATTTAATAACCACTGAATGCGTGTGCACATAGCATGGCCTTGGCCTGTGGCACTGTCACAATCCAGGACTTGCATGGAATATGCAATACCCAAAGCCTTGTAAATGATGGGATCAATTCTGCTTTCACTGGTTTAATTTATGTTTAGTGAATATTGAATTTGTCTGTATTTTACAGAAATGAAAAGCTAATGTAAATACCAGAAGAAGTATGGGATAGGTCCTGGGTACTACATGAGGCATCTGCCTGGTCTTACAGATTTGTTAGCAAATTTTAAATAAACTGACTATTTCTGTCAGATTTCAGCCACACTTCATGAAATGCCCTCAGGCATGTCAATAGCTTTATTTTGGTTTATTCTTTTAAAAAATATTGGCCATCAAGATGTTCTTAAGGGACTTTATTTAACCTAGTCCTCTAAACCCTGAGTCTGAATTTCTTGTATATAAATCTAAGCTCTATTTGTTGTTTACTGTGGTGATTTAAAGAATTCATCACTTTTACACCATCCTGAAAATCATATGTCATCTTACTAGATGGGAACTGTCAAAAAAAATTAATTCCTTTTTTCCAAATTCTCCAATTTCATGATGTTTTATGATAGCATGAGGTCAGCAGATCACAGGGTTACACTAAGATCAGTATGTATAACCTGGATACTTAGAAGTCAGCATCTAATTTCACACATAGGTAAACGAGCACTCTGCTTTCTAAAGGCACTGATTTCCCTCAATGCCCATGGATTTAAGCAGCAGTGAGATATGTTCATCAACTTCAAAAGCTTTTAGTTATTGTTATGGATTTAGATATATAATAATTGGCACCTAAATTCTGAACTAAGTTTTCATTTTTTTTCTTTCATATATTTATATCTATATCTATATATCTATATCTATATCTATATCTATATCTATATCTATCTATATCTATCTGTCTTTTAATCTATCTTCTTCAACAGAGGAGAATTCAATTGCTGGGTTCTGCACTAGCAGGCCAGTCCTAGATTAAATTAATTATATTTAATATAATTTAATACAATACATAATCAAGTATTTTTAGTATAATTTAATTCACAACTGTTATCAATTATCTCATGTTTCTAGACACATCCCATTCTCAATAGCTATGCTGTATATGCTGGGACTAGGAGTTGCAATTTGCCAGGACAATTTCTGACAACATGACATTACAGATATTATCCCTCAAAATGCTAAGCAAGCCCTTCAAGTTACTCTGTACAAATATAATGGCAAAACCCATTCTTTTCTGGGGAAAAGAAAGGGGGATCTCATCTTTATGTAGCAACACAACTCAGCATCCTGGTCACCACAAAGTTTGAATTAACTCATTTCAAAGAGATCAAAATTTTATGGTCTACTCAGACCATATAAACTGGTCTGTGGTGCTATAAACTGACTTCAAGAAGCAACACCTTAAAGGCAAGTAAATAAAAGAGCATTTTGTTACACTTACTTTTAAAGTATGTTTAAATGAAACCTTTACTATCACTGCAGGCATCTATTATATTTGTAAATCTCTTTTATTTTAGCCACTGCTATTTCCTTACACTCATGCAGGAAGTTTGAAAACTTTGTATCCCAGTAAAACACTTCTTCTGACCAAAGAAAAAAGTTAGAGCAGATGATTAGGAGTTAAGGAGAAAAAGCACAACTACCTGGTTCATTCCGTGGATTCCTGAATCTAAAGGGGAAGAGCAGAGGACAACTCCTATTAAACCAGGATTACTCATCATCAGTCGTATACCACACTTTGGCCAGGAAACTAATGAGTGATAACATCTCATGGTCACAGCATTACAGACATGAATGCAAGATTTCACAGCCCTAGAAAACTGATTGTCTCAACATGCAGAGTTGGAGGCAGCTGAACACATTTGAACACAGTTGATGCTATCAGTGTTCACAAAATCTGTGACAAGTGTGGGCAGTTTTTTCAGAGTATCACGCAAGACCAGTCATGTACAGATCGTACATTGTGCATTGTAGTCAATGATGTTTCTCTTGCTCAGCTGCTGAGCAAAATATCCTCCTCTGCTAATGTCACAGACTCAGTGTCAGGACCCTGCTAGCACCAGGCTTTTAACATGGTGATAGATATCCCCAAAACCTTTATTTTTGTTTGCTAGCAAATCCTGGCATGGCAGACGAGAGAATCCGTAGATATTTGTTGAAACATTTACTTTCTTTCCAAGAATAAATGTGTACTGTGTTGTCAATAGCTTGCTGTTCCACCCTGAAAGACTTCACCCACCTCAGCAAGCCCCACGGTGTGTTTGCACTTGAACCACACCCAGCCCAAGCAGGTACCAGCACCTACTGTTTGTCCTTGCAGCACATCTCCAAGACTTTTTGAGCCCACAGGCTCTGTGAAGCCTTGGTGGGAAAGGGATCTCCCTATCTAATTACTTTCTTTAAGAGGACCAGTACTGCCCCCTCCTGTGAGCAGCCCCATGGCTAAGAGACTGTTATCAAACCTAAGCTTGTTGGTTCTCTGCAGCAAATGGACACAAATTCCTCTTTCCAAAAAAAACCAAAAATAGTGAACAAAACACAAAAAGTCATGAAATTCTATGTGCATTTTAGTTCAACTTGATTTAGAGGTGGTACTCAGGTGTAAAAATAGCCATTGCTTACACCCTTTGCTTCATCACTATTCTCAAATAGTCAGAGACTTCAAAGATGTTGAAGGTCACTTTCTGGCAGAAAGCACCTTCTCTGAAAAACACAGCATCTTCTTCTTCAGCTGGCTTTACACTTCTGATCTGTTCTTTTTTATTCTCCTCTCTTTCACACAAGCACTAACATATAAGTTCCAGCATGCCAATGACAGATGTACTAAAATAGAGGTGAAGAGAACTCTGTAAGCACCTCCAGCTCCACCTGTCAGGCTCATCACATCAGCCATGAATTCCTCTGCCCCAGGCACAGCCACCTCCAACTCCAGCAACTCCATTCCCCTGGGCTATAGCCATATATTTGCCCGAGGGTAAAATAGTTGTAAGGATAATCAAACAAAATGAATGATGCTCTGTCATCAGCTTTGTTTCAGGTACAAGAATTGTATCTGGAATATCTGGTAGGCTTTGCTGCAATTTGGAAGCAAAAGACAACAAAGAAGCCAAACAAGCCCCACTGTCAATGCCAAATCAAACAGCATTCTGAAACTGCATGAAGAAAATTGCTAAATGTTTACACGTCTAATAATTTAATCAACCAAAGTAGTATTTGGTGTCTTTTGATTTAAGTTCACTTTTATTATGTAGATGTATTTTTTGTTACATACCAGCAGTTTCCATTAGTAAGTATAGGTTAGTCAACAGGCATAAATTTTTGAAGGATAGTACAGAAGGGAATTTTCCAGACTCTGGAAGAACATTGCACTTCAGAGGGTAGTTCTGAAAATGAACAGGGCTGTTGATTCATTTTAGGCAGGCAAAATATAATCTAAAGGATATTTGGAAGTTGCAAGTCTGAACAAAAGCAGGATGAGAATAGTGATACCACAAACAGAGAAAGGCTCAAGTTTATTTCAGAGGAAAGAAAAGAGGATCCATTTTGACTAGATAAAAGTGCATTGAAAGGCATCCAAGAAGAGACTTGAGATGGATGCCCACCTCATACCAGTTTAAGATGGGCAACAGAAAGAAAAAAATACCACAAATTCCTAAATCTTTGTGGTATATCTTTAAACCAGAAATAGGAATGAGATAATGAGTGAACAGAATAAAGAGAAAACTACAGGAGGAGTGAATAGGGTCAATAAGGAGTGACTGTCATGAAAACCTGTTGAATGAAAGCTTACAAGAAACCATAAAACTAGAAGATGCTTTCCACCATTATCAAACTTTCACAGCATATCAAGGCAAACAGACCCAACAGTGATAAAAATTTACTGAGCGATATTGAGAGGGAGAGTGGAGAAATTTGAAATGCTACAGATGCAAAGTAAAACAGCTTCCATTTCTGAGACATGCAATTATTTTTGTGGAGCTGTGTTTACATATATATTTTAAAATCCTGTGAAAAATAATTACCTCCATTCTAAGAATGCACATGACAAGGTAAGAATCAAATAGCCTGCCTTCAAAACTGTAAGAGGAAAGGAGGTAGCAGAACACATCAAATCAATGATCATTCACCTGATAGCCTGATACACATTTTGTTTTAAAGAAAAAGTAGTTTCTTCTTATTCCCTACAGCAACACAACCTGACCCCATCCACTATATAATACACATTATTATTCAATAATCTGGGGTGGAGATTGATTTTCAGTTTACCATACATAAGTCTAATTGAGTCAGAGTGAATTGCAAATACCTGCTTCTCTGCTTTCAGGCATGGTACCTTGCACTGAGGGCTGGGTGGGGAGCGAAGCCCCTGACTTGGAATCCAGTCCCACATCTTTTGTCAATCTTAAATTTCTCTGGAACTGCATATGATTTTGATGTGAGAGATTTAATCACACAAGTAAGGTTGAAAGATCAGCCCTTGCCTTAATGCCCTTGTTCAGCTAGCTCTTCCTCAGGCTTCACTCTCAATATTGGGATGTATGCCTCTTATACCATAGGGTACAATAGGTGTTAATTAAATTGCTGTTTGCACAGCGCTTTTCATTCAGAGAACTCTGAGGTCCTCAGCACAGGAGACACATGGGGATGTTGGAGCAGTAGGGCCACGATGATGATCATAGGTATGGAGCACCTCTCCTATGAGAAAGGGCTGAAAGAGTTGGTGTTGTTCAGCCTGGGAAAAGAAATATCCAAGGAGACCTTGTTGTGGCCTTTCAGTACCTAAAGGGGGCCTATAAGAAAGGGTGACAAACTTGTTAGCAGGGCCTGTTGCAACAGGAAAAGGGGCGATTGTTCTAAACTGAAAGAGGGTCGATTTATATTAGATATACGGAAAAAGAAAGTGGTGAAATGTCGCTGTTGGACACGAAATAAAGGAGCTTGACTCCAAGATAGAAGAAAGATCAGAAGCTTTATTTACAATTCATGCAGCCCTTTTATAACCTGCTGCTCTGAGATACATATTATTGGTCCATAGGACTGACACCTCTCTGGTTCCATCGGTCAAGCATAGAGAAACACAAAGGCACAGCTACACAGAATTGTTTTGAGAACAAGAGCAATTGTTTACAGGAACTGTCCTTGAAAGATAAATTCTTCTAAGAATTCTTCCCTTGGGAACGCTCAGCAAGATGCTGGCAGACTAAAATTTCTCAGATTCAGAAAAATCAAGGCCACAGTAAAACACTGGAAGAAGTTGCCCAGAGGGGTGGTGGATGCTCCATCCTTGAAAACATTCAAAGTCAGGCTGGATGGAGCTCTGAGCAACTTGATGTAGTTGAGGATGTCCATTGCTGGGGGTTGGTAGATGATCTTTAGAGGTCCTTCCAACCCAAACTGTTCTATGATTCTGTGAACTGCTCTATTGAAAAAAAAAGAGGGGGGATGAAAGCATCAAAACAGGAATCCAATTTGTATATGCAAACTCAGTAATTTGAAAACCACAGTTCTTCATGTGTGTCATCTGCCTTTTTGGCCTGACATTTAGGAGACCCAGTAGTGGAAATTCCAGAGCAAGCACCTCAAGAGGCTTCTGAAAGGGTTGCCATGAGTTTCCCACAAGCCATTACTCTCCATGGGTGGCCAGGCAAACTGTGCTCAAACCCACAGGCTCCATCACCCTTTCATTCTTTGCCTTGTGATATCCCATGCAAGTCATGTGTTCTGTAGAGGGGGGAGCCAAGGACAGCTGCAATACCATCTTGCTTCAGGTTAGTTCTTGAAAAGTTTTTTCAAGCCAAAAAGCTCATACAATGCTTTCTAGATATTAGTATGGAAATAACAAGCTACAGCAAATCATCTGTATATTGAATTTCCCGTTCATTTTGAGGAAGGTGTTGTGCCCCAGCAGGAAATGCTCTGACCTCTTGCACAAATGGCAGCATTTTCAGCATATACATTTTGCATGACAAAACAGGAAATCGACTAACACAATAATGCCAGATCTTCCGTAGCCATTTCAAGCCACAAAAATCCAGTCTGCCTGCCAGGAGGGGTTCTCCTGTGGCCAACCGTGCCGTGAAAAAAGAGAGCAAAATTATTGTCTGTTGTAAAAACAGTTTTTAAAAAATCAGTTTGGGTTGGGGGTTTTTTGTTTGT
>VYXD01012326.1:192182-244194 GCA_013397195.1 Hylia prasina | reverse complement strand
ATGCTCTACCGACTGAGCTAGCCTGGAGTACCCCAAAACCTCAGTATAAACCCAGAGCTGTGTAAACCACTAATGGTGTTTGCTAAAAAGTAACTATAGGAACAATGTCATTAAACTCCAGCAACACAAACAGAAGAAAGAGCTTATTATTGTATTCCTATTTCCCATCCTAATGGCAAAAGGCAACATCCCCCCCTTCCTCATTTGATACCTTTGATATTCCTGCAAGCTCCTTCCGCTTTGTTTTCATAGAAATCATGGAATCACAGAATCCCAGACGTTGGAAGGGACTTTAAAGGTTATCTCATTCCACCCCATCCCATGGGCAGGTACACTTTCTACTAGAGCAGATTGCTCCAAGCCCCATTTAACCTGGCCTTGGATGGCAGCGACACATTTAAATCCCAGGTGTGAACCATGATGCCTCAAGTTTAATTATGATTAAGGACTTAATTTGGGTACAACTTCAAATGTACAAAGTTTCCTCTTCACCTGCCAATGGTGTTTTTTTCCTATATTTCAAACTGTGAATTTATTTACAAGTCAGTCTGTCCTTGTCCAGGGCACAAGTTTACAGAACTGTATCTAGTGCATCTTCTGCTCCAGTAGATGAAGGGCAGAGCTTATAAAGGGAGGGAGTGAGCAGGATGAAACAGACAAAAGTGAGAAGTAATAAGTTACAGCACAGAAATTATAAGGGCAAGTAGAGGACGAAAACTTCCCAGAAGCACAGGGTTGACATTTAACAAAACCAGATTGTCCAGCTTTAAAAATAGAAACTCCATAACACTAAAAGAGAACTTTAAGCCTTTATGGATAAGTGACAGCAACAGCAAGGGATGTTCAGGATGTGGCACCACACCATCACTGAGCTGTTCAGGGGTGTCCGCAGGAGTGACATTATCACCTCTTTCGGAAGCTCTCCTTTAAAGGCTTAACACCCTCCTTGGTACAACTCTCCACCTGCCACAGAGATACTTCATAGCCATGGGAGGTGCTCCAGGTGAGCCCAAGAGGCTGGGGAAACACTAGTGAGGACAGGCTGCTTGGTGGCTCATTTCAGACCTCCCTCAAGCAGCAGGCACTGTGCCCAGGGCTGGAAAGCCATGGAGAGGCGTCTGTGACTTTCCAGCACAGTGGCAGGACCCACCACACACACCAGCATGAGCTACTGCACATCCATCTGCAGAAAACATCTTGCAAGGCCTGTATGGGACTCCAGTCCTGAGCAGCACCTAGAACAATTCTACCATAAGAACAACAATCCTTCCCCAGGGGCTGCAGCTTTATTTCCCTTTCCATGGACTAAACTCCCTGAATAAAACCTTCAGCTCCCCCTCATGAACCAAACTTCTTCCTGCCCCATCCTTTAGTAAACCTTTCTTCCATCCCTTCCACTTCTCTTTGAGATTCTGCACCCACGGTCAGGTGGGAAAGTGGAGATGGCTTCTCTGGAGATGGGGCTAGCAGGAATAGAAGACAGAATGCAGAAAGATGGTTTCTCCATTTTCCATGTATCTCCCTGCTCCGGAATCAGTTCCCATCTTATCTGGAAATACAGGACACAGCAGAAGCAGTTGTCAAGCCCCTGGAAAGCCACTAGGAGAACACACAGCTTCAAACACTCCAGAGATTTTTTTTTTTTAAGCAAAGAGAATGGAAGAAGCTTTGGATCCCACTGCAGTTTACATTGCGCCCCACAGCTGGGAGATATCAGTCACCCACTGCCATGGTAAATTTTTCCGGGACTGCAGCTTAAATCCATAAGAGGCTGAATATGTGAATGGAAGCAAAAAAGGATCACAGATTTTGTGGCTTGATTCAATGCTTAACCCTGTGAAGGAATGTATGGACAGAGCTTGCAGGGGTTCCCTGGTATTTCAAGGCTCCTCTGGATCGTCCTATGCCCTCACATTGCAACCAGTGACATGCTGATTTATGGTGAGAGCAGTGTCTAACATTGCATCAAGTGATGGGAGGGAACACTGAATCAAGGAATCACAAAATCACATAGGTTGGAAAAGCTCTTTAACACAACTGAATCCAACCATTTCCCTAGCACTGCCAAGGCCGCCACTACCCCATGTCCGCAGGTGGCACATCTCCATGTTTTTTGAGTAATTCCAGGGATGGTGATTCCACCACTGCCCTGTGAAGGAATTTTTCCTAATATCTAACCTAAACCTTCCCTGGCACAACTTGAGGCCATCCTCCCTCCTCAGGAATGGTGAGAACTGTGTGCGGTCCAGCAAAGTTGGTGCTCAGGCAGGGCTGTCACTGTTTCTTGACACTTGGAAGATTAAAGGGTGAGAATGAGAGTCTGAAGTCTTTAGAAGCTCTGCCTCATGACACACCTTGTGGTATTCTCTATTGCATAATACTGCAAAGTGCCATTTGTTACAAGAGAAGAGCTGTCAGCTCTCTGTTGAATTCAGACTTTTCTGTAAACACATCCTGTTCTTTTAACCAGGCAAGATTGTTTTGTCTGTAAATATGGTAGGAATTGTACATGAAAATAGCTGTTCACTGCCAACAACAAAAGATTAGATAAGGAAAAAGTCAACAAGATGAAAGAGACAGAGGAATATTGGGCAATTCTGACCAGTGCAATGCAAGTGCGAGTCCAGCCAAGTAGCAAAAACAGTTGGGGGTATGGTGTCCTCCAGTCTCCAGATACTTCTGTTGGAGCTCTCCAGACCACACCTTTCAACCTCCTCAACCCCCTCAGACCTCTTTTTTTTTCAGGTCTAATCCCCTCCAATCTCGTATGTTAGGGTGCCCCTGCTCTCCAGGTCCCTCTGCTCCCACTCTGGTTCTCCCCAGGTCCTTCAAATGGACCCTCCCATCCTTTTGATATCATGGTGGATCACTCCAGACCCTGTTTTGGGGTCTGGTAATGTACAAGTCCCTGCTGATAAATCCCCATGGGAGGGGTATGAAGTGCCAGTGACATAGGGAAGCTCTTGCACAGCTCTTGGACACAACTCCAGAAACCCAGGGAAGGGCTTTGGATGTCCCAGGATGAATTCTCAAAGCCAGCTTCCACCCATACCAAGGATAGTGCTTCTAGGGCTGCCCTCCAAATTTCATTTATGCTCCAAATGAGAGGCCAAGTCACTACCAGACCTTGCTCAGCAAGGATTTCCTCTCGACAGCCACCTTTTCCTCTCTCCAAATCCCCTCTTCCAAAAGCCCAAATGCAGGCAGCAACCTGATGAGAACCACACAAGCCTGGCACATCTCCCAGCTGCAGGACAGAACCTGATGGGTCCATGGCTAAGGCTGCCTCCAAGAGCCATGTCCGGACATGCTGTCACAGAGGCAAAAATAGTGATATTGTGGGACGATGGGATGGAGGAGGCTGGGGTATTTCCAGGCTAGAAAAGGAGTCTGGGGACAGTTGTCCTGGGACAAGTTTCCTGTTGGATACAAGGAGATGAGACAGGACACAGACCTCCCACCCTGTTCATCCCCCATGTCATCACCGCTGATGATGTGGCTGGTGCTCTGTTCCCATTCCCAGCACTGCTGGGATGCTCTGTGCAGGGCAGGTGGCAGCACGAGCACCAGTCCCCAAGCTGGATGTGCAGCAGGGACAGCAGAATCCATGCCCAGGACAGGACCAGGTTATGCTGCGCTCCTGGGCAGGGTTACACTGCGGACACACCCTGGACAAGCTGCCATGATGGCTGAGTGGTGAAGACATTGGACTTGGAATCCAGTGGGGTCACTCCCTATGCAGGTTCAAGTCCTGCTCACAGCAGGAGTTTTACTGCCACTCCCTGTCCCCCTGGCGCCAGGAGGGACAGACGGACACTGGCCCTGATCTCCAGGGACTCTTGACCTTCAGGAGATGGTCAGGAAGGTTTTCAGGGGAGCAGCCCTGCACCTCATCACAGGAAGAAATCCCGCAATAGCATGCCTCCCTCCACCCTATAGCCATGTCACCCTGTTCCCTACAGCTGTGTGACAGTGTTTCCTCTAGATGTGTCACCGTGCTTTCCACCTCCTGTCACCCTTGCTCCCTACAGGTGTCACACTGCTCCCTAGAACCGTCAACCTGCTTTCTATAAATGTGTCACCTGCCTTCTGTAGCCTTTCACTCTGCTCCCTGCAGCTGTCACCCAGCTCCCTACAGCTGTGTCACCCTGATCCCAAAACCCCATCACCCAGCTCCCTACATCTGTGTCACCCTGCTCCCTGTGGCTGTGTCACCCTGCTCCCAAAAGCCCATCACCCAGCTCCCTACAGCCATCACTCTGCAGTGAAAGACTGAATTTTGTTTAAAAAACCTAGAAGAGCCCTGTGATTTATTGTGTCCATTGATAGCCAGAGGCTAATGCCTCGAATGTTTTAAAGACATAAGGGCAAAGGCTGATAAGAAGCAGATCCGGAGGAGGGCTAATGTTTTTTGTCATGCTAATTCCCTCCCTTCTGACAACTCTGGACTCTCAACACAATAAAACATTCGGGAGAAATGGGGCCAAACCAATAAAGCATTTGGGAGAAATGGGGCCAAACCGTGGTCATGGCATTAGAAGAGAACATAAAGAATCACAACCCCCGGTGTTGCATCAGACAATGGAAAACCCCTCCCCGGGGGACATATCGGAGCACTGGCACATGAGCCCCCTACAATCCCTCTCACACCCTGCTCCCTACACCCCACCACAGGTGGCAGGTGCAGCCTGATGGCAGCGGGAGGACAGAAGGCTGATGCCACCCTCCAAAATTCATCCCACCCTGATCCAGCCCCACACACTGGGAGCTTCCAAACCCTGAACTGAACCCCAGTAGCTGCTCCAGGACAGCACAGCCACTCAGGAGAAGACTGGAACTTGTGGTGGCTGCAGGAACCCCTTCTCTGGCTGGGAACCAAACCCAGGCCTCAGCAGTGTGAGTGCTGAATCCTGATCACAAGAACACCTGGGAGCAGTGCTGACCACCAGTGTAGAGTAGCCAGCACCAGAATGACCTGCTGCTGGCATCAACCAAGCCCTGAAGGGTCAGGGACACTTGCTTCCCACAGTTCAAGGAGAGGACCAGAGGGGATGGATGCCACAGCTTTTCTGGGGGAATAGGCAGGGATGCCTGTGGCATTGGGAAGCCCCTCTGTGCAAGGGGACCCCATCTCTGTAGGCCAGAGAAGCAGGACATGGTAGTGCCGTGACTCTGACCACCACTGAAGGCAGGTTTGGGGAAGACAGTGACAGCAAATGGTTCAGGAAAAGGTGTAGCATCCTCTGGGGGTTCACCACGGAGGTTTTCCTGCTGTTGCTGGATCATGGCCCCCTTGGCGCTGCTGTGCACAGCCATGCTCGTGTGACACACACCAGTGTGTCACACACAGTGTCATGGACACAACAATATTGACCCCCAGCACACTGCCTGAGCTTCTCCAGAGTCACCTGGGGGGAAGAACAAAAGTGCAGGTACAGGCTGACTGTAGCAGAGCCTTTCCTGAACAAGGGAAACTGATCTGAGTCCTGATGCTGGGCAGGGAGTGTGTCTGGAGTCCCCATTCCTGCTACTTTTACAGTAACCTGGTCATCTTATTTGTCTATGAGAAAACAGCTGGTTAAGGCCAGCTTTCTGGAACCTAATTTGGAGGTGTGAAGAGCAGGTGATTCTCCTTTACAGAGAGTCCTTAGGGGGAGTAGAGAGTTCTGTCTTCCTTTGCCCCACAGAAGGGGAACAAAAAGTGTCCCCCTGATGAACAGGGAGATGGAGAGGGGCTGGAAACGGTCCCCCCACTCCCCAGGGATTTGCTACCAGCATGGGCAGCAAGATAGGGCACTGCAGAGTCCCGGACCCCTGCCCAGAACAAAAAGCACAAGGGAGAGCCCAGGGCTCAAGGGGACAGTACAAGTGTCACCTGTGCCTGCAGCTCCCAGTACAGCAGAGCTCAGATCCAAGGGGAAGGAGCACTGACACAGAGGATGGAGCTCCTGGGCTGTGTGCAGGGAGGAGACCACAAGAGGGGAGCACGGGGGTGTCTCCAGGGCCCCTCAGCAGATGGGTGAGCCGTGGCTGAGGTGGAGATGAGGGAAAGGGCTCCATGAACGCTTCCCGTGGAGGACAGCAGAGGGCCCAGAGCTCCTTGAATGCTCGCTTGTGGTTGGGAGGGAAAGTAACTGGACAGAGAGAAAACCTCTTGGACTTTCAGGGATCGATGCAAACAGATTGTGGAAACATCCCTGTGCTTTTGCCTTGTCCCATGCATCTCCCATCTCCATCTGAGGCCGAACCCCGGCATGGTCCCCTCCCGCAGCCCTTCCCTGACCTGGTCTGGCGTCCCAGTGGGACTTTGGGCATCCCACCCCCAATCCCTGTTGTGCCATGATCTCTTCCCAGGTTTCTCTGCAGTGCCCGGTGGATTCCAGCTGCCACCTTTGCCAACACCTTTCCTTGGGGACCTGCCCTGCAAAGAGAAGGAGACAGCAAAGGGAGGCAGCTTTGGGGAATGGGGAGTAGGCATGGAGAAAGCATGGAGCTATGGCAAATGGCCTGGCATCTTTCCAAACCTCTGGCATCTCTGCTGTGAGGGTCAGGGCTGTACCTTCAAAAAACCCTGCACAGGGCAAAGCCCCCAAGTGAGGGGCAAGGCCGTGCTGTGTGATGATCCTACAGGATTGTGCCAGCCCTAGGGCACGTCTGGAGCAGGGAAGGAAGAAGCTGTGCAGGCCTGAGGAGAAGTCACCCTGCACTGTCAGAGGAATAATCAGATGTCATGGTTTCAGTTGCCTTTACCATTTGTGACAGCGTGTGAGCTCTGGCTGCCTTGCGGTTGGGGGAGCATCAGTATCTTTCTGAGGTTTCTTAGATCTTGATCTTGCCCTGTCACATATTGTGTCACAGGCAGTACAACTAACAGTTCCTTCATCTGCCAACAGATTTGGGAACACCAAACAGGTTCATTTGTACGTCCCAAGTCAGGACAGTCTCCATCTCTGGTGGCAGGTGAGTGGCTGCCACTCACTCACCACAGGCAACCAGAAGGTGACATGGCATGGGAGATGCTTTTTGGAGCCCTTTGTAGGGCCATGTGGCGAGGCAGGTGGGGGACATAAAAAATAGACATTTTCTGCAGGCTGGGAGAAATCCCAGTCCCAGGATCAGCCTTAGGGCAGTGGGCTTGAGGCTCAGCACAAAATGCAGTTGTTGTGCTGAGAAGATGAAGGTGAGGCTCACTGCCTTACTTTGCACCCTATATAGACCTGGGGCATAAGCAATGCACACTTCAATTAGCCAGACCAACAGACTAATCACAATCCTGGAATGCAATATGGCAGTAGCAATAAATAATCCATCTCTCCGTCTCTGACAGGGAGTGTCCCTTGGCAAATTCCAGCTGAGGTTTTGTCCCTTGTGAAGCCTGAATACCTGCAGCATATTGCTGTGCTGCCCCAAAATGACACAACCATGTGTCTGTGACAACTCCATGATGTCAGGCACTTGGTTCAGCTCCAGCTCCTGCTCATGAAGAGTCCTCAGGACATGACGATATACCTCCTGGGAGGATGATTTCGAAAAACCATGGGCTCCTGCCCAGTCCGGCAGGAGGCACACCCTGGCACAGCCCTGGAGACTCTCCTGCAGCCCTGGTCTCCACCCATGGGGACATCATGGTGGAGAGGACACTGGGGAGGTTCTGAGTGCCTCCACAGACCCACGAGGCCAGTGGGGGAAAAGGAGAGTGGCAGCAGAGCAGCCCTTCTCTGCAGCCCTGTCACAGCACTGGAGCCGAGGGTCAGTGAGGAAATACAGGAAACACGAGCTCATGGTGCCTCGTGAGCAGCAGCTGGGCTAGAAAACACCCAGAGGAACGACAGACTGTGAGGTTGCAAAGTGAGGGCCTGTCACAAAGAAGAGAGAGGTGGAAAAGGGGGAAATGCTCCCTGGCACATCTGGGGGAACCCATCATGTCATGGCAAGAGTAGTGCCAGGGGCTACCATGCCATGACCCTCATGACTGTAGGTGGGCACCAGGGACTGGTGTTTCTTGGTTCCTCTCAGCTTCCAGAGCTGGGGAAGGTCTTGCTCTGCCCTCTGCATCCCACTTTGTACCAAACCCACTAGCACTTGGAGAAGATGCTCTTTGTAGAGTCAGCCCATCCAGGCAGGATTCCCAGTCAAGCCCTACTCTTTCTGGGGGTGTTGGGAGGAGTTTGGAGGGCACAATCCCACACTGGAATCACAGCAATGAGAATTTTGTCCTTGATGGTGCCAAGGCTGCCAGCCTGGATCTACAGCCAGTCTCCAGGCCAAGTGGTCCTGCTGCCCATGCTGCCCTCACCAACTCCCTGTGTCCACCCTAGACATTTCCCAGACCCACCACTAGAGAAGCGACCCTTGGCTGGACCTGCACCTTCCATTTGAGGGTCTGAGCACCCCTGACCCCCAGACCTGGTTCCTTGAAGAAGAGACTGAGCCGGGTCCTCCTGGTGCTTTGGTGGGGATGCTGAAGTGACTTTGATAAGCAGAGTTGTTTCGGATGATGCAAATGTGAACCTGCTGCTCAAGGGTGGTTTCATAACCTGTCTTGATCACTGGGGGCTGATCTTCTCACACTTACCTCCCTTCACACAAAAGCTATTCTGCTACTTCCTCAACCGTTTCCTTTTTTATCTTTCTTTTCCCCAGTATTTCTGAGGCAAAGGTGCCATGACGTCAGCTGTATTATGTTTTGGAAATTCCACATTTGCCTTCAAATCTGACTGACTGGCCACTGTCCCTATAAAAAGTAAGGACTGAGCCAGCACCTCACAAGAGGCACAGAAGGATCCTGCTCTGGTCCTGCCTCTGCCCTTGCCCTTGTCCAGGATGAACATCTCCACACCCTGCCTCTCCATCATCCTGGTTGCTGCTCTGTTTTCTCAGGCCCTTCCTGCTCCATGTGAGTACAGGATCCCTCTGCCTTTCTGGGGCGGACTTCTGCTCTGACTGCCTGTAATTTGGAGCAGAACTGGAAAAAGTCAGCTACAAATGTTGGAAACCCGTTTGAATAACTTCTCCTGATTTATTTGGACTGGTCTTTCTTTCTAACATCCTTTTATCTTAGGGATGAATTTTACTGGTATCAAAGTGTTCAGGTTTCCTCTCCCCTGACTTTCTTGCTGGCCTTTACGAGTGAAACCAGGGTAATGACAGGGATTTTTACCCTGAGATGTGAGTGTAAAACATTTAACAAAGACTCCTAGCAATGTTGTTTATCAAGCTTCTGTGTTCACAGCAATTTCTTGCAGAGTTTCAGGGAAGACAGGAGGAGAAGGGGCAGTCCAGCTGATTAAGGAGGTGGTTGCCTATGCTCTCAGCTGGAAATGTACAATTTACTGAGTGATGGTCTCTGCTGGATTTCCTGATCTCTTCCAGTGGGGTCTGACACAACTTTATGCTGCTTCAGCTACACCTCACGAAAGCTGCCTCAGAGTCATGTGCAGGAGTATTTCTACACCAGCAGCAAGTGCTCCCAGCCAGCGGTTGTGTAAGTACCAGCTTTGGGCCCTGAGGGGAGGCTTTGCCAGCCTTTGGGCTCCTGCTTCACATCCAACAAGGCCAGGAGCAGGGTGCTGTGAGGCATCTTCCCTGGGGGAAGGGAGCAGCCACCCAGGTTCCATGTGCAGTGTGTGAGCCCTTACCCTCCTCAGCTGAGAAATTAGTGGCCCCTTGGTCTCCTTGGACTTTCCTGATGCTGGGAATAATGCATTGGAAGGAGGTCAGGAGCCAGCAGGACCTTCCAGAGCTTGATGAACCCAATCCACACAACATTCCACACTGCATCCAGACTCATCTCTGCACTGGACAAGGAGACAAATGAATATCTGAGCATGGCAGGTTCTCCCAAGGGACCCTGATCTCCCCCTGGGTTTTAGCACACTCTGCAGCTCCCAGATGCTTGAGGGTTTGTGACATGACCCAAGTCACTCATGTCCCTTTTCCCCTCCGGGTAACCCCTGAACTCATGACTTGCCAGGTTTGTGACCAGGAAGAATCGGGAGGTCTGTGCTAACCCTGATGCCAGGTGGGTGAAGGAATACGTGAACAGCCTGGAGCTGCAGTGAGCACTGGAAGCTGAGAAGTCCTGCCAGACCACCCATCAGAGCTTGGCACAGACCTAGGAATGTTACTGCCAAGCACCAAGACCTGCTGAGCCACCTTGGACGCCTGAAATCTGTTTTGTCTTGCAAAGGTGTCATTTATTCACAATAATTCAGCCACACTTAGGGAGCCATGATGCTGAAGACCTCCTGGCCTTGCAGACCCATCTTGAGGTGCCCTACTGTGTGATGTGGCTAAACTGAGCCCCACCTTGTGCCTCCACTGCTAGAATGGGAGGGGGATTTCATCCCAGAGCTATTTGTGGTTTGGAATTGGGTCTGAGTGCTGTCTTATAAGCCCAGGCTGGGTTTTGCAAGCTGAATTTTGTAACGGTGCAGTAGATGCTGTAAGATCTGTCCCTAGAGAAGGAAGTCATACCCTGGTTACTTACAGGATACTTCTTGTGGAACCACAGTGTTCAGCCTTATTCTCAAACTGCTGTTTTGTACTGGTGCCAAAAAATAAAGTTGTTTTCTCTCTGCGTCATCTCTGGTTGTTCCCCTCCTTTTTGGAGAATGGGGACCTCATTAAAACTATTTTTGGAGATGTAGGGGAAAAACCCCAACTTCTCAGCTGGAAGTGCCCTAGCCTCCTTAGGTCTAAAAGACTTCCCTTCTGCTTGGCCTCCCTGATCCCAGCACCACAGCAGCAGCAGCCCCACCACCTCCCAGCACCTCTCAGCCCCTGTGCTGATGTGGAGCCAGAACTTCTTCCCAGCTCTTTTCCCTACATCACATCATAGCCAAGGCTGGGAGATGGTGGGACTTTGCCACTGCAGGTTTGGAAATCTCAGGGTGGGGATTCAGGTGTGTCCTTATGGTGAGATGGAAGGTGGATGGCCAGGACTACATCCCTGGCACAGGCTCCTCTGGAATGCAGCCTGAGCCAGGCTTAACTCTTGGGATGCTCTGTTAGTGTTTATTGCAAGACAAGCATCAGTTCACTGTTGTTCTGCAGCTTCCCACGGAAGGAAACAAGACTTGTTTAAAAAAGCACAAAGTAAAACCAACAAAAGCACTTTATCAGCCTGAGGTTGACATTTAAAACTGGCTGGTAACTTTGTGGGTAGAAAACAAAACTGCTGGTCCCACTTCCCTGCTGAAGTGCTACAGGGAATGGGAACAATTCAGGTTGTGTCCATCAGAGCTGGATATTAGGGCCAAGAAAACCAGTGTGAGATAAACTGCCTGTAAAACACCCCCAAGCTCCGTTGGTGCCACAGTGGTCTGCAGATGTTCAGGTTGTCTCCTGACCTCCCCCTGCTCATCATCACCTATGCCCAGGGCAGAGATGGAGTCCCCATCCTTGAAGGCATTTAACAGATGTGTGGATGTGGCACTTAGGGACATGGTAGTGGTGATCTTGGCAGTGCTAGGAGGAATCACTGGACCAGCCATCCTAGAGGTGTTTTCCAACCTTAGTGATTCTATGGTTCTGGGTGGGTAGATTCACCTGGAGCAGAGCAGGATTGGGAAAGAAAAGCAGAAACAAGGAGAGAAACAAGGCTCAGGCGTAGATACCTTCAAGTAGCCATCAGGACTTGGGCAGACACGCAGACCATATTTGTGCTTAGCATTGATCCATTCAGCCCCCACTTTCCACAGGGTAGCACCAGTGAGGGGATGTATAAATGGGTGGGTTTAGGAGAAAGGATTCTTGGATGAAGTGTCCAGTGCAAGTTGAAAAGACAGAAATTGAAGATACTGGGGTATCAGGCCAAGTTCAAACCATCAGTTCTCCAGGAGTGGCAGTGAGAGGCCATACCAGGATGTTCATGATGGGGTTGGGAGCAGGGATCAGCACAGAGACAATGTGGACACTGGGACTGAGGATCTCCATGGTTCGTCTCTTCTCCAAGGGCTTCTTCAAGTGAAGCTGGGAGAGAGTGAACAGCCACAGGGCTCATGCTCTCAAGACAGCCAGAGAAAATGAGGCAGTGTTTTGCCCATGGAACCATGAAAGTCTTCTGATCTCCTGATGACTTCTGCCACTACAGGCAGTGAAGTGAAGGTTCCCTAAGTCCAGCAACTGGA
Organism: Hylia prasina; assembly: GCA_013397195.1. Taxonomy (NCBI): domain Eukaryota; kingdom Metazoa; phylum Chordata; class Aves; order Passeriformes; family Sylviidae; genus Hylia; species Hylia prasina. Next base: position 232,063 of record VYXD01012326.1, on the reverse strand, counting down.
AAACGAAACCAGAAAGGCTTGAGAGGGAAATTCCCAGAAGTGCCTGGGCACACAGCCAGGGACTGTCCGGAGGGGAGGCAACTGCAGCGCTGGATGATGCAGCCTCTCCAGCCTGTACCTGCATCCTGCGCATGGGATAAACCTCAGTACTCCCCTCAACTTCCCTTTCTCCACAACATCCACCCTTCATCCCGTCTCAGCTCAGAGTCCCAGAGCAGGGACAATTTGGGGCTCCTGCAGTTCCTTTGCAGCACCAAATTTGGGCTTGGTATGTCCTCAGGGATGGAGGAGACATCCAGCACCACATTCCCATGACCTTCACCGGCTCCTGTCCATCCACCCACCACTCTGCTCCAGGGTTTCACAGGACAGTGAGGTAGCCCCACTCAGGATACACCCCCTGCAGATTTTCATCTCTCCATGTATTGCCCCGGCATCATTTCCTGGGACACAGAATACTGCTGGGCTGGGCTGCCCTTTGCTGGAATGCTGCTCCTTTGGTGTCCATGACCCTCTTGACTGCAGTCAGCTTTCCTGCCTGGAAAACACAAGACTAGAAAGAAATCACAAGACAATACAGAAGTGCTTTCCCAGCCTCAGAGTTGACAAATCTGACCTATAGCTGCAGGGGAAAACAATAAACACTAAGAGAAAGCTTTTTTTTTGCTTTAGGAAAAATGGGATGTGGGCAAGGCAAGGCCAGCTCTGGACTATGCTCTGGGGGCACTTAAAGGGGGTCTGTAAGAAAGATGGGGACAAAACTTTTAGCAGGGCCTGTTGCTGTAGGTCAAAGGGGAATGGTATTAAACTGAAGGGGGTCAGTTTAGAATGGACATTGGGAAGAAATCCTTCCCTGTGAAGATGGAGAGGCCCTTGCACAGTTTTCCCAAAGATGCTGTGGCTGCCCCAGCGCTGGAAGTGTCCAAGGCCAGGTTGGATGGGGCTTGGAGCATGTGGGTCCACTAGAAGGTGTCCCTGCCCATGGCAGGGGTGGAATGAGATGAGCTTTAAGGTCCTTTATATCTCAAATCCTTTTGGGATTTCTTCCCACAGTGCAGATGCCAAGGAGCCCTGAGCATGATCTCCATGGACAAATTGTGCCCAGCACTGTGCTTTCACCCTTGGGATTGCTCCTTCCCATTCATGTTCATGTGGAAAACTGCATCCTGAGAACAACTGCAGCACGTTTTCTGCTGGTTGTTTTACCCCTACAGCAACAGCTGGACCTTTCCCCTTGTTTTACAGGTGGGAAAGTGAGGAACAGCCCCATTTGGGTAGTGAGAATGAAAGACAGGGTCCCCGTCCCTCTCCAGGCAGCACTGCTGGTCTCAGAACAACATTGTACACCTAGGGATCAGTTTGAGGTGGGGTGTGTAGGCCTGGGAGCAGCAAGTGTGTGGGATGAACCTGGGGAGTGTGGAGAGCAGATTCATGAGTGTAAAAGTCCCACATGTGGGTACAAACACTTCTAATTCTGTAGAGGATGTGGGGAGTGGGGGTCTGTGCTGTGGGGGAATGACATTTTGAAGGATGTTCCTAAGTCTGCAGTATGGAAACTTTATGGGTTTGCCTCAAACCATTTTACATCTTCACGTGTCCTGTATAGACTCAGATGGCTCAGAGGGATGTTCTGTGTGTGTGCTGGTGAACAGCACACAGAGGCATGTAAAAGGGAAAAAGCAAAGGTTTTCTCCAAATTCTTTATTCTCCAGAATCATGAGTTGAAGTGTATAAACCAGGGTCCCCCATCATCCAACACTGGGTCACCCTCCTATAAATACCCTCCCTGTCACCCTCCTATAAATAATATCATTATCCACAGAAAAAAAGGACTGACTGCCCCATATGATGATTTCTTAAATAACTTCAAATAATACACAGCCAAGGTGCAGTCCCATGGGCCTGGGGTTGGGGCAGAGGGGTGAGACTGAAGCCTGGTCCTTGGAAGCTGAGGATGAGCAGCAGCCCCAAACACAAGGTGCCCTTCCAGCAGTCCCTTGTGGACACTTGCAGATGGTCCTGTGGCTCCTGTTGTCCCAGGGTCCTGCTCTATGGCTTCTGCTCAGGATAATGTGACTTGTCCATGACAGCAGCTACTCTTGCCACACAGCTTGGCTCAGTTCTGCTCCGAGATTTGCAGGTAGCTTCAGACCCAGGTGCTTTTGGGATTGGCACAGACCTGGCGGCCTTCCTTTGTGACAAACCTGTGTAACAGGGATGGGACATGTTAGATCTCTGCTCACACCTACTTCCCAGAAGAGCCTGGATCTTGGCTTCAAACACTGCAAGAGATTTTCCCCTATGCTGAAAACAGCAGCTGACTGTGGTGCTCCCCACTCCCATCTCTTCTGCACTGCCTCCTCCGCTCCTGCAGGAGCAGTCCTAGGAATTCCCACATGAGCATCCCCAGCAATCCCTGTGCAAGCCTCTTCTCCTTGGTATTCCCCTCTCCCTGCTCTAATCCTACACCCCTCCTCGCTGTGCAGAGCTGGTCACTCACCCACCCCCCCACAGTGGCTGTCCATGCCCTGTCCCATGCTCTGGCACTCACACGATGGCCGGCTGGGGACAACTGCTGCTGGTGATGTAATGATGCTGGATGAGCTTCCATGGGAGTTTGCGCTGTCTATATGTGAAACAGCAGATTGGGATGTCGAGTCCAGCTAGAATAGGCAAAGGAAAACAATGTGAGCATTGGGAGCTGTGCTGGCAGGGAAGGTAGTGAGGAATTACAGAACAATTAAGGTTGAAATGGACATTTGGGATTATCTGGTCCTACGTCATGAGCAGTACCAAGGTACTGTGAGATTCTCACCCTGCTCAGAGCTTCACTTCCCCAATGTCTGCCCCCCAGGGAAGAGGTGGAAATCTCTGAACTCTAACCAGGAATAAGTACTCTGAGCCCAGTTTGGATGGATGGATGGATGGATGGATGGATGGATGGATGGATGGATGGACTGATGGATAGATGGATGGATGGGTGATGGATGCATGGATGCATGGAGGATAGATGGCTGGGTGGATGGACAGATGGATGGATGATTTTCTAATTCCAGGGTTCCTACATGTAGCTGATGTCTGGGCAGAGTGGAGAGTGGCATAAATGTTGATAAATTCCCAGCTATCTGCCATGGGAACTCAATGGAGAAATAATGCAGAAGGCTCAGGTCTGTTCTCCCTTCACAAATGAAAAAGCAGGACTCACCTGGGCCAGAGAAAGTTGGAGAGAAGGAGGCTGAAATGAGGAGAAGAGCCAATCCAGCCGCAGAGACCTTCATCTTTCTGTTAGGTGAGAGCTGTTGGAGCAGGAGCAGAAGCTCTGGAAGATGCAGCTCAGTGTACAGCAGCTGGATTCAGTCCCCTTTTAAAAGAGAGTCCTGGAGGCAGCTGGGAGAAGCCGAAATGGAAATTCCAAGATGATGATAAAGGATGACATGAAAGTGAAATAGCTGAAGGGAATTAGAGGGAACAGAAAAAAAAAGTGAGGCAGAATGGAATATGGTTCACAATGCCAAGTGACTCAGCACTCATTTTTGCTTCATTCAAATCAAAAGGAAACTTAAATGTGCCAAATGACCTGGCCACAAAAAGGGGAATGGTCCCTCTTGACTCCACAAGGGTTTTCCCTGTGAGTCTGTGTAGGCAAAGACAATGTTTATGTAAGATTATGCAGCTCTAGAAAACACCCCAACAGGCAGCACGGAAGTGCTCTCGTGCCGCTGCGTGCCAGGTGTTTGCCAGAGACTGCTTAGCTGCTGCCCCAGAGTTTAGGGGTGGTTGCATTGAGGGCTCTGTGCCACCCAAAACATTCAGCCTGCCCTACCCACACCTCTAGGGCTAATGTCTTGGGTTATGGAAGCAAAAAATTGTATTCTATTTTCATCTGCTGAAAGCAGTTGGGGAAATGTTTTTTCTTTATTTTTTGTGACTCTGGGGGAGGGGGCAGATGCCTTTCTGATAATGGTTCAGCTGTTAAAACCGGGTGAGGTACTGTTTCTTCTCTCTTTCACTACCCATCCTCCCTCCAGGGGGATATTTTCTGCTAATGGGCCATTAAAGCTCACCAATGACATTACACATTTACATCATCCCATTGTGAGATGCTCCACCCAGTGGTGGGGAGCTCCAGGGTCCCTACCTAAATAAAAACTGAGACTCAGAACACCAGGCATTCCTGTTTTCCACTGGACTCCAGAGGAAGATCAGACTCATCTCACTATCACTGGACCCTTCTTCAACAGGATCATCTATTCCAACAGATCATCTGTTTCTCCAGGCGGACTGCTTCCAAACAGCCTGACCAACAGGGTGTCAGGTTGTGTCCCTGACTCTGTCAGGGTTTTCTGGGTTTTTTGTTTGTTTGTTGTTTACTTGCCTTTTTGGTACTATTACATTTGCATTTTTTAACATTTCTAGTAAAAGAACTGTTATTCCTATATCTTTGCCTGAAAGCCCTTAATTGCAAAATTATAATAATTCGGAGGGAGGGGAGTTTACATTCTCCATTCTAAGGAAACTCCAGCTTTCCCTAACAGATACCTGTCTTCTAAACCAAGACAGCTAACAAGGAGCTGAGGCTGGAAATCATCCAGCCCAGTCCCTGGGGAAGCTGCCCAGGACCACGTCCAGGTGGGTTGTGAGACTCTACAGCCACTCTAGACAGACTGTTTCAGACTGCAATAAAGTTTTATCTGGTATGTAAATAGAATTTCTTGTTGCCTCTTGTCCTGTTAGTGGCCACCACTGAGGAGAGTTGGCCTTCATCTACTTTGCTTCACACACATTGGTAAGAATCCTCTGAGCCTTCTCCAGCCTGAATTGTACCAGCATCTCCTCCCTGAAGAAATGCTCCTGTCTCTTCATCATCTCTATGGCCCTTTGCTGGACTCTCTCCAGTATGTCCCCACATCTCTAATCCTGGGGAGCCCAGAACTAGAGCCAGCACCTGAGGAGCAGCCTCACTGATTCTGAGTAGAGGAAAAGGATCCCCTCCTTCAACCTGCTGTCAATGTTCCTCCTCATGCAGCCCAGGAGTCTGTTGGAATTCTGGTGGCAAGGGCTCATTGCTGCTCATGTCCAGTCTGGTGTCCACCAGGAGCCCCACATCCTTTTGTGCCAAACTGCTTTCCAGACAGTCAGCACTGCCATATATTGGTGCCTGGAGATGTTCCTTCCCAGGGTCAGGACTGCACACTTTTTTTTGAGCTCCATGAGGTTCTCCAGCCTAACAAGGTCTCCATGGATTTCATAGAGGCCAAAAGTGATAAGACAAGAGGGAACAGCTTTAAACTAAAAAAAAAAAAGGGAGATTAATATTAAAAATTAACAGGAAATTCTTCTCTGTGAGGGTAGTGAGGCCCTGAAACAGGTTGCCCAGAGAAGCTGTGGCTGCTCCCTGCCTGGCAATGTCCAAGGCTGGGCCGGACAGGGCTTGGAGCAGCCTGGAATAGTGGAAGGTGTCCATGCACATGGAAGGGGATTGGACCTGGATGGGTTTTAAGGTCTCTTTGATCCCAATACATTCCATCATTCTATGATGGCAGCATGAACCTCTAGTGTGACAAGCCCTCCTCCCAACTTTGTGTCACCACCTGCTGAGGGTGACCTTTGTCCCATCAGCCAGGACATAAACATATTAACCCAGCTGGTTTCCCAGCTGCTGACTGGCCTCCTGATGGACTTTGTGCCATAGATCACAACCCTCCAAGCACAGTGTCCAGCCCATTCTGACAGTGTCCAGTGCATTCTCAGCCTCTCTCACTGCTATTTCACTAATCCACCCTTCATCAGTTTGCCCTTAGCAGTCACAGGCATCCCAAAGGGCAGGATCTCATCTGGGAGCAGGGAGTTCACTAGCAGAAGAGGTTTGCCACACCTGAGATATTTTCCAGCCTCAGCCTCTCCCTCCAAGAGATGCCTTGGATAGAAGATGGATTTTCTGGCTAAAGAGGTGAGATGAAAGTGGGGGACAACCTGCCTGACATGGGAGAGACCTTCAAATTTCAGCGGGCCAACAACTCTGGGCAGCTCCTTGGGGAGCAGGGAGAGGGGTGACCTGGGCTTCCTGGTGTCCTGTCACATTCCAGGCAGAATGCAGTCAAAGACCCCTCCACTGCAGAGAGGATGCTCAGGCCTCTGGTTACATTCCTGAGCCTGGATTTTCTCTCCCAGAACTCTAAACCCCCCTGCTTGGCTGCCCTGGAGCTGAACATGAGAGCAACGGAGGACCTGTCCTTCACCAGCTGGCTTGTCCCTGCTAGGGACTAAAAGGAGAAGTTTGAAGGCTCCTTAGACTGGTCTGCTCCTTCCCACTCTTGTCCCATGGGGAAGATTTGTTTTGCATTCCTCCTTTTCCCCACAGTCTTGTCCTGCATTACATCCCTGGTACTGCCAGCTGTGCCTTATCCTCATCTGGGCAGAGACCTCACCAGAGTGGCCAAGGGTGTCCTTTTAGAGGGAACAAAGTCTCTGTATGTCATGACATGGATATCAGGGAAGGTGGTGGATTTTGCCAGAAGCAAGCTCTGGCAGGATCAGCTCTTTGTTCTCTTGGCAGGTCTGATCAGCTCAGCACGGAACAAGAAGAGGCTCCAGCTTGCTGAATTGCTGCTGAAAAAACTGAATTATGGCTTTTTGCCACAGAAATAATTCATTCAGAAACCAACAGTGGGAGTTTTATGTTCCTCTGTTCTTGCAACTCACATGTGAGTGTGACAAATGCCAGCGCTGCACAGAGCAGTGACAGAAGCTTTGGCTGCACAAAGGCACCCTGTGGCTGGCACCAGAAGTTGACAGCTTTGCTCATGGGAACTTCGCACCTTCTGCTCACCAGCTGCTGCCTGCAAGGCACAAACCATGAGGCTGATTACGTGCATGGGGCGAAAGAGGATGTGGGGAGGTGTGGTGGCTGTGAACTGCAGCTCTGTCTTTCACCTGGAAGCCCAGAGATGGTCAGTGTGAGGAAAGAAAGCATAACTGAGTGTGAGGAGCTGAAGGAGGAGGAGGAGGAGGTGCTGCAAAGAGCTGCTGCAGCTGCAGCCCCTTGGTTGTGTCACCAGTGGGTGCCCACAGAGCTGCTTTGTCATCTGGGCTGTTGTTTCCCCCAGAATGCTGGGAAGCCTCCTGGAAAGGGAGGGCAGCTCCTCCCCATCACAGACACCGCCCCCCCCGGCCGCAGGGCTCCAGCTTTGAGTCACTGGCTGCCACCCCTGGAGTTCTGCCATGATGATCCCCAACGAGTCTCCCTTGCTGACCTCTGGGCCCAGTTTCTGGTTTAAGTTTTCTGCTTCTGTACACTGGTTTTTGCTTCTCTGGCAAATCCCAGAGCCCTCTGCTATTGCAGTTCCTGCAGTTTAAGTGTTTATGAGCTGACGTCTCTCAAGCTTCCTTTATTATTCCTGGAAACAAGCCATTCTTTACCACTTTAGCCTCACCCGACTGGGGTATGAGGTTTGTTTTTGTGCAGGAAGGGTAGAAATAGAAAGCTAAAATTATTCAAACGAGAAGAGTGTAGGGAAGGATGTTAGGGGGCTGATGAGTCTTCACCCCTGGGATATAAGCAGTGACAAGGGTTAGCCCAGAAAGCTTTCAAACTCCTTCATGCTCCTTTGGAATCTTGTCATCGCGTAGAGACACAGGAAAGCCAAGAACCCAGGGCAGGGGAATGGGGGTACTTTGCCCATGGGTGATGGTGAGGGCTGTCCCCAGGCTGGTGGAGGACTTGTCAGCCTCCCCCTGGGACACAGCTCACTTGTAAGGGCTGCACTTTCCACCCTTGGCACTGAAGGACCTCAGAGTGCAGGAAAGAATATTATTCCGTCCCTGTTACTTCCTGTAGCCGTTTCTCCTCTTTCCATAGGTCCGCAAGTGGATGCAAGCCCTGAGGAGTGGGATGATCCATTTGGGAGATGCTGGTGGCTTCACCTGGGACAGAGGTGAGCTGCCCTGGAGGTCACAGCACTGCCCTCAGGTGACCCCTGACCGAGCCCAGGTCCCTTTACTCCCACTCACAAACTGACCCCACCAAGTCCCAACATGTGGCTGCACATCCCTGCATGGTCCCCAAGGGATGCAGGAACCCTGGGGCTATGGAGGGATGGGGATGCTGTGCCTGTGGAGGCAGTGGGGGGATGCGAGAGACACTGTGGGGGCTGTGGAACGATGCAGGGGCCCACAGGGGGAGGCTGCAAGGCCATGTAGAGATGCAGGAGGGAGCAGTGCCAAAGCTCCCTGAGCCATCCCCTCTCTCCCAGGGGATGCGGGTGCCAGGCACAGCCCGTGCTAACTGGGGCAGCCAGACAATATCCCCTTTGAAGGGCACAAATCCATCTGGGATGGCAAAACTCTCCACATTACAGGGGACAGGACTTGCACTTCAGAGAAATGCTGCCAAGCACCCCAACCTCCAAACAGCCCCACACGTGGGAAGAGGTTTTACAGCTTTGAATAAATCATGAGGCCAGTAAACACCAGTGCATGACCACGGCTGTTCATTGGCAGCTGCAGAGCTCACACCTTGCTGTGGGACTGGGGCTCAAAGCTCCCGGGGGCTCCAACCTCCTGGCGGTGACACAGCCTTGCCAGGACCCTGCAGAGAGGGGCTAGCACTGGGCAAGGGCATCTGAGGGCCATCATGCCCCATTCCTGGATGGCTTTAATAGATGTGTGGATGTGCCATTGGGGACCTGGGTTAGTGGTAGCCCTGATAATTCTCAGAGGATGGTTGGACTCAATGACCTCACAGGGCTTTTCCAGCCTAAATGATTCCATGATTCTATGATTAGGCAAGTCTTCCAGCTGTGGCCACGGCCCTGACACAAATTTAAAGGTTATCCCTGCTCTCAGGGGAGGTTGTGGTTCTAGCCTGTGGGGGCCAGCAAGACATCCCTGGGGCCACCTCCACCTATCCCACCCCAAAAAGCCTAGTAAGCTGCATACCAGCAGCACTAATGAAAATGAAAACTCTCTGTGTCATCTTTATTTTTATTTTTCCTTGATTATAACGAGCAGGCAAGGCCCACTGGGTTCATTAAAAGTGGGTTTGGTATTCATGGAATCATAGAATCAAAGAGTGGTTTGAGTTGGAAGGGCCCTTAAAGACCACCTTGTTCCACCCCAGCCCCGCCATGCACAGGTTTCCCTTCCACTGTCCCAGGTGGATCCAAGCCCTGACCAGCCTGGCCTTGGACACTGCCAGGGATCCAGGGGCAGCCACAGCTTCTCTGGGCACCCTGTGCCAGGGCCTCTCCACCCTCACAGGGAAGAATGCCTTCCTCATATCTATTCTAACTCTACCCTCTTATAGTTTCCATCCCAGCAGTGCTCTGATTTTTCCTCCTTGCTCTTGCTGGGGGCCTCAACAATGATCTGAGTGAGGTGGGCAGGGGATGCAGCCCCAGCAGAAACACTTTGTTTGGTCTTTCAGATATCTGGGGTTTGAGGAATGCTGAAGGGGGTGGGTTGCATATGTCCCAGCCCCTGGGGCCAGCAGTCAGGGTGAACCAGGGGCACAGCCGCACAGTCACCTCCCTAAAGCTCAAAAATTGCAAAAACTCAGGTTTTCCCTGTTCCTTTCTTTTCCTTTCATGCCAAGAATGGAGAGAGGAGTGGAGCAAAGAGGCTTTTTTATTTCACTTTAATTTGCTTTGAAATACTGTACACTTCATCCTCTTTGGTTCGCTCTGCTTCAGAAGAAAGGCCAGGAAAAATCTGAGGCATCAGTCATTAGAAAGCAGAGCTTTCCCTGGAATATTTTATTTTTTAAAATGCCTCTGCTGGAGAAGGATGGGACCTTTAGCAAGATACACATTTCTTACCAGCTATGACCAGCTTCTTGTCCTGACATGACTTTGGGGAAACACAAAGTGTTTTCTGTGAACCAGCCAGAGGCGACTGGCCAAGGTGGCTGTGCTCACCCCTGGACCCACCACACTGGAGACAGATGGTCCCCAGTCACTCCCACAGGCACAGCTTCTTACTGGAATCAGTTCCAAAATGTGACATCATGTAAAAAATTCCAACATTCCTCCAGCAATGTCAAGAATGGTGGGGGTGAAATTTCTGGACACTGATAGACACTCCATGGTGCTGGAACTGGAGCAGGGCAAGATGTAGCTGTTGCAGAGGTTGATGGATCTTGGCTTAGGGACAATTTCTGAACTCAGGACATCTTTAATTACTTCTTTTTCTGAGTGAATCCCAATTCCTCAGCATTAAACCCTGCTATAAATAACAACTTACATCAGCCAGTCTTGCCAGTTTTTTCCAGGTTCCCCTTTCATTCAAGACAGAGAATTTCCCTATTTCTGCTGTCATGGAACTTATTTTGGGCATTTGCTTTACTTAGCACTTTCTCCTGGGATTTTTTAGGGAAGTTGTAGAAAACCTCAGTTATATCCCTCTATGTAAAACAGGGCAACATCAGCCAGACTCCTTCAAATGGCAAATTCCACTGACTCCACGCACTGCTTTCTGGGTCAGGAATTCTGAAACCTCCTGATGGGAAAGCTTCCTTCTTACATCACCACTTTGCTGTGTAATTAAATTAATCCCCCCAGAGATGCTCCAGCCTACACGGCCATGTTCAATGTCTCAAGGCACATCCCAGGGAAGATGGTTCCTCATCAGAGGCAAATACAAACTCCCTTCCTAAAAGGGGGAAGAGCTGGAAGAGATTACTTTCTCTTTTCATCATCCCTGGAATGCAGGAAGTGGGTAAGAAAACATTTTTTTGGGAGCATGTTGCAACATCCCAGGACATCACTGGCATGACTGTAACCTCCCACCTCCTCCAGTTGGCCACGAGCTGGCAAAGCAGGACTTTTTGTCAGATTCCTAAGAAAATTAGATTCCTAAAACCAAGAAACTCAGCTTTGGGCTTATTTTTGGCTCTCGGCAGTAGAAAAGTTTCAGCCCTTACCAGTCCCCTGTAAGACACATTATCTAAACTAAACTGATCCTAAACTAACTCAGGAAATTTTTGCTTTTATTAATTTCAAAATAGTCCCTAAGAGTCCAAAATAATTTAGCATGTGCTTGCTGACAAAGGGTTAAGGCACAGAGGTGTCCAGCTGCCTGAAAGAAAAAATCTCTCATTGAAAACATTTGAGTAATCAAAGCAGATCCCAAACTAATTCTTCTGTTTTCATGAAACTCATCTTTTAGCAGAGCATTTCTCTGCATTCTGGTACCATGTTCCTCCAGAGCAGGACAGAAGCACTTGGCTGTAGGTGCCAGATCTCCAGGCATAACCCACAGATGCTTGAAGGCACAGTCAGAAGGGACAACTCAGAGGCAAACCATGCTCCTGCAGCCATGTACAAGCTATATTCCCTGAGCAACCAGACAGGATCCAAGGGAGCTGACGCTCACTCCCTCCCGGCCCAGCTGGCATCCGTCAGAACACCAGGTTCCCGCCTCCTGCCTGGCTGGGTGCCCTGCATGTGGAGGCAGGCTCTCTCCTCATCTTCCCTGGATATGTGGGGACAAGCAAGATGACAAACAGAGAGAGGCAGTGGGATCTGGACTGATGAGTGAGCCTGCAAGGTGCCTCTCTGCAAAGGGTAAGATGGAAACGGGCCAGATCAGCTCAGCTTGGCAAGAGCCATATTTGCTCCATGGGGTAGATCTGCCCTCCCCAACCTGAGTGAGAGACACCACCACAGGAGCCTACCTGAGGGTGGGACAAGTCTGGGGCTTCTCCTGTGCCTTGTCCCTTGCTGCCCACCTGGAGCATGGATCTAACCCAGCACAGCTGGTGGAGGGCTGAAGGATACTGGGAAAGCACCAGATTATTTACAGAAGGTTCCTGGGGCAGTAGCTGGAAACCTTTAAAAGAAACAGGATGAGTCAGTACCCAGTGCTGCAAGGCGGAGTGCAGAGGTGCCGGGGTGAGGTTTGGTTGCTCCACTTTACATTGTAAGTCTTCCACTGGTATTCAGAAAGTGTCTATCAAGACATCACCACTCCATGATGTCTTGAAAATAACAAAATGGAGACATTGCCCAGGAATATCTGCTTTTCTATAAAAAACAGATATCCTTCTAGGAACATCTCACTACAGCTGGACAGCCCTCAGCTCTTCCCAAAGCACTCATCACCTCCGTGCCTGGCCTTCCTTCTCCTCCTCAGGAAGTCTGTCAGACCTCCATGGCTCTCTGTGTGGAGGCTAGTGGCTTCTTCCCAATGACATATCCCTGTCTCAGCCCTTGCCCAGCCTTCACAGAGCTCTTACTCTCTGCCATACATTGTACTGCTTCCCGGGTCTGTGGTCATTTTCTCTCATCAAAGAGACAGGATGGTCTTTTCTTCCCAACATCTCAGTCTCTGCCCATGCTCTCACCCCACAGTTAATCTGCTCCTCATTTTCAGAATCACTGTTTCCTTCCTCATCCCGCTCCTGGAACTCCTTCTGCCTCATCTTCAGGGTTACCAGTCTCCACACTTCTTTCAGCTCTCTGCACCCCCATGCTCAGACTACCAGGAGCCCATGAAATGTAACTGTATAATCTGTATAAAAAAGTGTATAATTAAACTGTACAATTAAATTGTAATTTAATGTCTCCTTATAGAACCTGGAGTGCATCAGGCAATTCCAGGAGATAAGAAGTAGGCCATCTCAGCTTTACTTCCCCTTAAATTGAGGAGGAAACTTGAGTGTTACCACTTCTCAGACTCCTCTTTCATGCCCAGCACTACCTATGCCAGTGCCTGCAGTGCTGTCACAGCTGCAGGACATGCCCTGAGGCACCTTCAACCATGGGGAACACATGCAGGACACTGGTGACAGCTCCCATCTCCTGCTCCTGCAGCAGCAAGGGCTTTGCAGATATGAGAGGGGACAAGTCTATGGTAAAGGGGACTTCAGTCTCTTTTTCCCTAACCAGCCTCATCCCACTGACGCTCCTGGGCCCTCCAGCACAGCTCTTGCATGGATACACTCTCCCAGCCAGGAAGGTTGGGTAACAAGGGGACTTAACAAATGCAGGAACCTCCACAGAGGAACTTCTTACGAAGGGAAACATGAGAGAAGCAGAAATAGCCACAGTGACTGTTTCATATCCTGTGTCACTGGGGAGGCACTGAATCGAGCAGGGAGCTTCACTCTTCCGGGGCTGTTCCATCACGAGCCTGCACCACAAGTGGACTCTGGTGGAAATTCCACCATGCCTACGCAAGCCACTGCACAGACCTCTCACCACATAAATTGAGGGGCTACTGATGGTCTCAGCATCAGACAGCAAAGAGGCTTCCAAGCTACCCTTGCCTGCTCTAGCTCCAGCTCCCACTTCTCCACCAACATGAAGGTGTCTGTGGTTGCCCTTGCCATCCTCATCGCTGCCTTTTACTACCAGACCTCTGCTGCTCCACGTAAGTCCAGGCTCTCCCCACCCTTCCTAAGTGGGGACAGGAGAGATGTCGCTGCTAGGACAGCCCCTTCTGGCAGTACTTCCACTCTGAGTCCTTTCCCTGTCCCACCACCTTTTGGCAGGTGCTCCAGAGCTGTGGGACAGGCACAGCTCAAATCCATTAGCATAAAAGCTAAAGATTTTTTACCCTTTTTAGAGTAAAAGCACAGCCATGCCCCCCACCCCTGCTACAGAGGTCAAATGTGGGCACCCTGAGGAAGGCTACGGCTGGGAGATGTTGCCTAGTGGCATGAGCTGTGTCAATGCTAGCTCAGAGTGAACCCAACAGGGAAACAACTGAAGGAAGAGGAAAAAAGACCCCATCTTGTCTCTTCCTCTTCCACATCATCCCTGCTCCCTAGACCCAGGGGTGGGTAATCCCAGGTCCCTGCCCTGTTCCCCATCCCTTACCACTGTTCATGACTGTCTTTGCCCTTCACAGTTGGCTCCGACCCACCAACCTCCTGCTGCTTCTCCTACATCTCCCGGCAGCTGCCCCGCAGCTTTGTGAAGGATTACTATGAAACCAACAGCCAGTGTTCCCAGCCTGCTGTCGTGTAAGTCCCTCCTCTGGGGCAGGGGTGGTTTGGGCTGAGGAGCCAGGGTGGGACAGGCCCCTTTTCCAAGGACAGGGAAGGCAGGCTGGGGTAGACAGCCTTCTACACAAGGAAGAAGTACAAGGTGATGCTTGGAGCACAGAAGCCACACACTACTGCTCTTCTCCTTTGCCACCAGATAAAACTGGTGGCTGCTGGATAGGATGAGCAAGGCATGGAGCTGCTCATCCTTGGGAGGGACTGGGCTTAGGCAGGGCCCTTGTCCCAGCCCTGGAAGTGTCCATGGCCGGGTTGGCTGTGGCTTGAAAAAACCGGGTCTAGTGGAAGGTGTCCCCGCCCATGGCAGGGAGTGGAACTGGATAAGCTTTAAGGTGCCTTCCAACCCAAAACATTCCACAATTCCATGATTCTGTGATTCTCCATTCAGTGCTCTCCTGTCCAAAACTGACCTCCTTGCACCCCACAGGTTTATCACCAGGAAGGGCCGGGAAGTCTGTGCCAACCCCATGGAGGACTGGGTCCAGCAGTACGTGAATGAGCTGGAGCTGGACTGAGGTTCTGGACAGATCCAGCTGCTCCATGTCCCCAGCTCCTGGGATGGACAAGAATGACCAGCTGGGGTCCATTGGAAGTGCTTCAATGTCATTTAGAGCTAGCAGAGAAACTGAAAACATTCCAAAATCCAACTTAATGTTGTGCTATTTAATTTTTTCTAGGGGAGGGACCAGGTGCAATAACTCTGAGATAAAAAACAATTTTATTTAATATATATATATATGTATATTTTTACCTGTAGACTCAGGTTATATCTTCTGTATTTAAGTAATTGTATTTTTGACATAACATTCAATTCAGATGTCAATAAATAAATATTTTTGTAGTAATAACCTTCTGTGTTTGCCTCTGTTACAATCCTTTGGGATGGCAATGGCTGAAATTAATATAGTGACAAGTCCTTTATTTCCTTTTCCACACTGTCAAAACTCCTACATGCTTTCTGTGTCTGAACATCCTGTTTTGCAAAATAATAACAAGAAAAGCCGTGAAGGAGGGCAGGGATTACATTCAGGTAACTTGTCTCAAGCTTTTTATAAGGTATTTAATCTCCATTCATTATGACAATTGGAAGCTCATTAAATTCTGCTGCTGGCCCCATTATAGTCAATCAAAACATTACCTTCAGGGGCTGAAATTTAACACATTGGCTGTTTTAGGGAAAGATTTCTGAGAGCTACTGCTAAAAGGGATCAGCTATTTCCAGAGCTGAGGGTAGAAAAAATATGTTTCACTACAAGAATTTTAGGATTATTTCATTAAGCTCTCATTTAGCCAGGACATGAAGCTTAGCAGATATTCCCTCTCAGTAACACCGTGACTCGAAAACCTGCTCATCTCTGGAGATGCCTGTCCAGAGGTGACCATGACAGACCCCAGCCCAGGGCAAGACCTGCCCCTGTAAGAAAACATCTCCCCTGGGCCCCCCATGGAGCTGACAGATGGAGCCCACTTTAATGAAGGTATTTCCTACATCCCTGATGGCATTTCCCACACCACTGATGGTATTTGGGATGTTCTGGTCAGCTCTGGATAGGCTCTGTTGGATCAGCAAGAAGGATTTGGGTTCCTCCCTCCTGGATCTCTGGTGCAATCCACGGAAAAATGCTCAGCTCACCCCACTGCATTTCCATACTGGATTTGGGATTTCAAACATAAACACCTGTGGGACACAGAGGAGCAGAGCAGGAGGCGACCCTGGGGAGGGTGATCTTGAGCAGACACAGAGGGTGGATGATGAGCAGGGAGAGGAGGCTCAGGTGGGGCTGGGAGAGATGAGGGGGAGGTGGGTGTGTCTGGGGGAGGAAGGAACACATCGCTCCTCTCTTGGGGAACTACAGCCCCCCGCTCCTCAGCCCACGGGGCCCTGTGGATCCCATCAGTCATCCCACCCCAGTGCTGACTGCATCCAGCTTAAAATAGCACCCTGGGAGGAGGGTAGTGTGGTAGAGAGCAGGACCCCCTTCCCTGAGACGCTGCTGGGAGGGGAGGGAGCCCATGGCTGTGAGGTTCAGATGGATATCACCACCTGGATGTGAAGGTGGTGGCTTTGGTGAAAGCCTGGACTCACCACACCCTGCACGCCCCAGCGCCAGCTCCAGAAAGAGGACTCATCAGGGCCAGGAAAACATCTTGGCCACTGGGTACCAACCACCCTGGGTGCTGCTCGAAAGGTTCACCCTCAGGACTGAGATTGGCACAAAGCCCTGTGCCCAGAGCTGCCCTCTCTCCAGGGAACAGCAGGAGACAGAAGGGTGAAGACCTGTAATTGGATTATCCCAAAATCACTTGAGGCTCCACAGTCCCTCTTGGATACAAGCCCTGCCTGCCTCCGTGGCACTGTGAGCAGTCCCACAGCCTCAGGGTTTCTTGTGGAAGGGAACAGGGTCATCCAGGGAATATCATCCAGCCCGGGCGCTGCTGCAACCTGTGGCAAACAGCCCCTTGCGCAGTGTCCTAAAACACCCAGGGCGCATTCCAGCCTCCCACAGCTGGGCCCTCCCCCTTGGCTCCAGGGTACCTCAGCTAGCTCCTCATTGCTATTCCGGGAGCCTGCAGGAGCCCGGAATTACTCATGTCTTTCTTGATCTTGCACCCACCTACGTGTGACAGCTCAGAGGAGCCAGCAAGGAGCTGTAACTCCACACCCCCGGCAGAGAGGTGAGCACTGAGCACGTTCTGCAAAGGATGATGCCCAGAGCAGGCACCCATGGCACCATGAGCTCAAATCCTCACCCAGGGATCACCCTGCCCCAAGCACTGGATGTATTTGTGGTTTGTGCAGCTGTTTGAGACTGATTTTACTGCTAGAGCTGAAGGATGCAAGGAGACCCTCACACCGTGCAATCCTTGGGTCACAGAATCATGGAATCATAAAACTGTGGAATGGTTTTGGTTGGAAGGGACCTCAAAGCTCATCCTGTTCCACCCCCTGCCATGGGCAGGGACGCCTTCCACTGTCCCAGGTGTCTCCAAGCCCTGTCCAACCTGGCCTTGAACACTCCAGGGCTGGGACAGCCACAGCTGCTCTGGGCACCCTGTGCCAGGGCCTCCCCACCCTCATGGTAAAGAGTTTTTTCCCCCTAGGAAGCTCATGCTCAGGGCTCTGGGCTAACTGTGGTGTTCATCTCTCCCATAAACAGCCTCATGGGGTGCTCAAAGCAGGTGGACACCAGGATGACAGAATATGCTGAGCTGGAAGGGATCCTTATATTCTCAAGGCAACAGATGAACAGTGAGTCTAGGACCAAGAGGAGGGTGGTTTTCTGGGGAATTTTCTCTGGATTCAGATTAAAACAAGAACAATGTTGTCAAGGGTTTTGGAATTTGTAAACTACTCATCCTGAAACCAGAGTGTGGTATTTACTGTATGTTTTGCACAATGTATATAAAAATAATTAATTTGGGGGGTTTGAGGAGTTGGTGGTTTTTGTTTGGGGTTTGTTTTGTTTTGGTATTTTTTGGTTTTTGGTGGGTTTGGTTTGGCTTGGTTTGGTTTTTTTTGTGTGTGGGTTTTTTATTTTGATGAAAGTCCTGGGCAAGCCTAGCTGTGAACAAAAATTCAATCATTACTATGATAAGTATATCATTATTATAATATATGTGCACATGTCTCCATATTTGCTCTTTAGTGTGTCTGTAGGCATTTTGAGGCACATCAAATGCCAGAGGAGTTGGAGGCTGAAGTCCAGCATATCACAGAAGGAGGAGCTGGGCTGTGCTGATGGGGATGTGGATTGAAGCCAGTCAAGGTTCATGGTCTGAGTTTTTACATCTCCACTTTTCAGAGAGGAATCAGACACACTGAAGGCAAAATGTTTGTGCACCCAGAAGTGACGATTCCATGCCTTCCTCCCCATCCCAGGTCCCTGGTTTGCCACAGGGAGGGGAGGCTCAGTCCTGCATCCCGAACTGCTCTTCCCAGAGATACCATGAGCAGGGGGTATGTCACTTCTGAGGGACCAGAATCCAAAAATATCATGTAAAAGGGGATGTGTTTGTATGCTGCATACGAAAGTAGTAGTTTTCCTAAAGTGGTGAGATATTCCAGACTTCCAGGGCTAAGGAAGACGGAAGTATTACAGAAGTTGTGCCTGGCTGTCGCCTTCCCTGTGACGGCCAACAAAAGGCAGAGGTGGCCATGAGGACCCAAAAAAACATTTCTGCTGAGTTCTTAGAAAGACACGGATGATGACTCACATCTCCCTGAGATGATGAAGCATTTTCTTCTAGAAGAGAAAGATGCAACATTTTTGAGAAAGCACATTTCTAAAGCTGCAGGTCTGTTAACTGTGCTGAATCTTAACAGGGGACACTGCCAGTGCCTCAGAGTGAGCAAGCTGCCCCAGGAGCCAATGCCTAAAGATGTTACTTTAATGTACCGATTGCTCAGAAAAATAGTAACACCCTCATGGTCCATGGTCCCTCTTTCTGACGTGGTGTCTCAAGGGATTCCTGCCTTCAGCCAAACCGCACCCCTTGAGCAGAACAGTCCTTGGCTGGGGTAATAGTTGGACCAGATGACCTTAAAGGTGTTTTCCAACCTGAACAATTCCATGATTCTATGATTCCTTGTTGTGCTGTGCAGCCATTCCCTCTGGATGAGGCTGAGCAGGACCTGGTCCTTGCAGGACAGGATCTGTGTGGAGGCCAGAGCCAGATACCAATGCATTGCCACTGAGGACAGGGACAAACTACACTTGCCATGGCTTAGAGATAAATCCTGCTTGCAAATCACCCAAGGATCAGTTTCAGGGCAGCAGGGAGCTCCCAGAGCCAGGTCCCAGTGTTCCCAGCTGCTCTCCAGCTACCCATTGCCAACCAGTTTGGGCATCAGAGGGCAGATTGGTATCTGCACCAAGCAGTTCCTTAGTAGCAGGTGATGTAGAGTCCACCAGATGGAAAATTCGGGAGCCTACCCAGAGCTATCTCATACTTTTGACTTCCACTGTCCATCCCAAGGCAGGCAGATTCATGATTTCTAGAAACACTGGATGCTGCATTGGGTTGAGTTCACATCCTTTCTGCTCATTCATTTCTTCCCCTACTTGCAAGATCTCTGAATTGTTGCACTTCCTTCTGCTTCTGGAAACACTCCCCAAACAACTACTGACACTTGTCCGTCACCTGCCAGAATCAGGTTGTTCTGGACAGTTTTTATTCCATCATCTCCTCCCTCCCCTGGTTCAGTGACATTTACCCTGGTTCCTTTCCTGCACAACAGGTTTCTGTGGCTGCCCTCACCACTCCCTCCACCACTGCCTCTGCTTTCAGCCCTTTATCAAGACCTCAAAGTTCATGTCCTTTCTTATCTCCTCAGGCTCCATAAACTCCCTCTCCACAGAGTGGATGTAAGACCACAATCTGCATGTAATATCTCCAGGTTGTCAAGACACTGCTGGACCCTGAGTCTCTCCCGAGACCTATCACCCTTCTCCTTCCTGGGACATGGCAAAGCTGTGACTGAGCTTGTCTCACTAGACTGTTCTCTCTGTAGTGCAGTCTCCAAAAGAAAGATGCTGAAGGAGTGTGAGACTCCCAAAAACAGAGCAAAACTCAGCCAAGAGGAACTGCTCTTAGCAGTCAAGCTAATTAGCAGTCAAGCTAATTTTCACTAGAAGGCTCCTAAAGCGTCATCCAGGACATCCCCAGAGAATTGGAGAGAGACAATTTAGGGCCTGGAGTGACAAGACAAGGGGGAGTGGCTTCCTGTTACAACAGGACACGGAATGAAGGCACGGCACACACAGTGAGCTCTAGAGGCAGGAAAAAGAGAGAGTTTATTTACAGTTAGAGTTTTTATAGTTTTCAGGGATTGTCTCTGGATTGGAGGGAGAAGATACTACTTCTCCATCCAGAATGGCAGAGACAAAAGTCTATTAAAGGTCTCTTCTTGGGAAGGAAAATGTAAATAAAGATTGTTTTTCTTACAAGTTTTTGAAAGTCTCCACTTTCACATGTAAACATTTGAAAAGTAATAGAAAAGTTAGAAAACTTTAAAGATTTTCAGAAGGCTTTTAAAAAATGTAGAAGGCTTTAGAAATTCAGGGTGACAGCTTCCCACTGCCAGAGGGCAGGGTTAGATGGGATAGGGGAAGGAATTCTTCCCTGTGAGGGTGGGGAGGCCCTGGCATAGGTTGCTCAGAGCAGCTGTGGCAGCCCTGGAAGTGTCCAAGACCAAGCTGGAGAGGGCTTGGAGCAACCTGGGATAGTGGAAGGTGTCACTGCTCATGGCAGGGCATGGAACAACATGAACTTAAAGGTCTCTTCCAACCCAAACCAGTCCAGGACTCCATGATAGATGGTGCTGAGCATTTCAGACTGTGTTTTACCAAATCTCATTTGATTAAATGAGACTTCCAATTGAGCAGCTTCTTGATTTCTGTCTGAAGGACATGACGCACAGCCGCTCCAGCTGGTAGTCCAGAGCTGGTGACACTGCTTGCACCCCATGTGCCATGGGGCAGTGTTTCATGCACCCAGGGCAGTGTGTCCTGCCTCCTGGCTTTGTGCAAAGAGACCACAGCCCCAGTCAGGTTCAGATGAGCTTTTCCTCCAGTGACACACTGGCAGCCCGTTCAAGGCAAAAGCCTTGGGGCAGCAAGACAGCCTGGAGGAGAAGGGATGTCCCAGGGGGTGGACAAACCAAAGGTGAACATTGGAGAGTTTGGGCTATTTTTCTTTCCCTGGGTCTTGCAGCCCTGAAGTACCCCTGCCCTGTGGTGGGCAGCTCCCCCCACTTGAAGGTTCCCCACCCATGGGGCTTTGAGGGGGGGTGGAGGGGCTGGAGCTGACAGACCTGGAAGGGATCTCCTGACCAAGGGACCAGAGACAGCAGCCCAGGGACCACCCACACCCACACAGACGTCCTCTCTCTTCACCCCACGCCCCAGCACCACAAGGCTGGGGTGAAGCCACCAGACAGACAGCTGCCACTCCCAAATCCCTGCCTAGAGACTGCTGCCATGTCCCACAGATGCCACAGTAGGATCTCTTAAGGACCCTCTCTGGGCTGGAGAGGACCAGGAACAGCAGCACCCTTTGCCTTCTGAGATATTTTGCAGTTGCAGCACTACAAACCCATACCATTAACCACACAAGGCTCCCCAAATCAAGCCTTTATTGCCTTATTCCAGTAGAATTCACACCGAAGTCACCACTACGTGGCAGCCTGGGCACACACCCTGCTTCAGCAGCCTGTGAGATGACCATCAGGGCATCAGTGATCAGGGGACTCCCCTGTCCCCACTAGTGGCACAGAAGGTTATGGCACATCCCTGCTGCAAAGTGCCTTCCCAACACATGGCACACAGTGGTGTTACACATGGCAGGTCACCCCAGCAGCCAGAACCATGGGAAAATCCTGCCAGGACACTCACCAGGGCACTGAGGTTTTTTCCCTAGTGCTGCCCCACTCACAGGCAGAAGCTGGTTGGGTTCCCAGGTCACTGCCCACCAGTGACAAACCAGGGCAGCCACTCTCACAGGATGATGCATCCGGACCCCTGTGGGTCCCTGACCCAGGAGATCACCAAGGGTTCTGCATTTCTGCCCCCTAGAAAGGCACCCAGGAAAAAGACAGGCCGGAGATTGCCTGAGAACTTGTCAGTGAAGGTGTAAATGTGGGAGCGGTCGCTTACGTTGTAGAAGGAGATCTCTCCCGCCTCATAGTCCAGGAAGATCCCGACGCGCCGGGGTCTCACGCTCAGGGTCACGGGGGAGATGGGTACGGTCAGGGCCTCGTAGGTGCCCCCATTTTGCAGCCGCAGCACCCAGTAGCCATTACTGGGGGAGAAGAGGACAGAGCCTTTCCGGCTGGCAGCCTCCCGGCACAGCCCCAGGCCCCACTCAGGCTTGTCTCCCACCTGCACCTCCCAGTAGTGGCGGCCCGAGAAGAAGCCTGGACTGCCCAGCACCACCGGGGTGGTGCTGAACCTCTTGGGGTTGTCGAAGAGCGACAGAAGCAGCTTCTTGCTCCCGCGCCGGACACTCTTGCGGTCCTCGGACACAGTGAGGTCTGGGTGCGCTGTCTCTGGGTCCAGAATCACGTCCACTGGAGAGAGAGAAGGGTGGAAGATGGACAAGGCTTCAGGTATCAGCAGGCACAGGAACAAGCAGGAGCCTGCTGGGCTCTCCCAAACCATCCCACATCCTACAATTATTTGCTCGTGGTTTTGCTTTGCTCCCAGCACTGCCTGGTAGTGGGAAAGAGCAATACAGAAAATCAGCCACATCAAAATATTTGGTGTCAGGCTGCAGAGCCAGGGCAGAATGAGGGCAGTTCCACGGCTTCAGAAAGAGCCAACACTGAAAGCAAGAGGTCATGGACAACACTGTGCTTGTAACCCTTGAGGCATATCCTGGGCTTCAGGATCCCCTCACTATCCATCCAAGATCACAGCAAAGGTCTTCCCCACCATGAAACCAGTCTGAACTCATCAGTGCACAAACCGGGAACAGCTGGAAAATCTTGTTGGAAAAACCTCCCTGTGCCCCAGGGTCCTACGGGAAAGCAGAGTCCGAATGTGCCAGGAGCTGCCCCCTCACCTTTGAACTTCTTCAGCATGTCCCTCATGCCCAGGCAACGCTCAGGAATGCTGTAATTTTCCTTCAGGGTCACAGACACAGCCTTGGGGGATTGGAACTTTACCCCTTCACACCTGAGAAGAGAGGGATGTCCACGGGCTGTATCCAGAGGCTGTGCCATGGCCCCTCGCTGGCCAGGAGGGGCGTTAATGCCCTTTTGTTGGCTCCATAGATCCATCACCTCCCTGGAGCTCTGGCTGGGAAGAGCTCTAGGGATAATTGTTTGCATATTGGCAATCCAAATGAGATCAGAGTTAACCAATACAGGGAGCAGCAGGCCCGGAGAAGGAAGGAATAAAGCCACTGGGCAGCACTCCCTTAGGAGAGGACAGAGGTCACATGTCACAAGCCAGACAAGCCCTTGGCTCTGAGCCCCTGGAAAAAGTGGATGGTACCTCTGAGGGATTGTCCCAGCTCCTCCTGTGTTTACCCCAGGAGGACCAAAGCAGATGCTGGGCAGGGGGGATGGGGTGGCTGTTGTGGAACAGACACAAACATCTGCCTCAAAGCCTGGAGGCAGCTAGGACAGTAGGATGAACAACCATGGTGCCTGGCAGGAATAATCATGGGTACCTGCCAGGAATAATCATGGGTACCTACCAGGAATAATCATGGCACCTACCAGGAAAAATCACCCACCTGCTCAGGATGCTTTTCATGTCCTAGAAGAAGACAAAAATGACTCTGGGTTTGTCTGGGCCAAGCCACCCACCCAGGTGACAAAGGCACTAGGGCTGAATTTAGTGGTGCTAGTGGCAAAGCCTGACCTTGAGCAGCCCATCAGCTGGCTGCTGGCTCTTCTCCTTTATTTCCAGGATCAGCTCCTCCAGCAAACACTTCTCCTCCACCAGCCTGGCCAGGTTTTCATTGATCAGCAGCAGAATCTGTTTCTCTTCCTCCTCCAGCTTCTGGAGCAGTAGCTTCTCCTCATCAGCCAGCAGCCGATGCAGCTTCCCAAACTCACTTACAATCCTCTCACGCTTTTTCTTTACTGTCTCCTTGGGATAAGAAGATTCATGGGGTGAACATTATCCAGGCAGCTGAGACAGAGCTGGATGCTCCAGCATCCATGCCCAGCATCAGGCCATGGGAAAATGCTGTATTTTTGTGATAAGTGTATGTTATGGATTGACACAGTTTGATCCTGCCAGGACCTAAATTTCCTTTGGAGAGGTTGAACACCTATCAGAGGCCCATTCTTGGCTATATAACCAGTAAGAAAACAGGATTGTGACTTTTGAAAATACCATATAAAAAGCTGAGAAGGCGGAGCATCCGACCTCTTTCTCTCCTGGCGAGTGACCAGGTAACACCTCACTGCGGCTGCCGTGAGGGGCCGGGCCGGGCCCCAGGGAGCCGCTGCCCCTGCCAGGGAGTGGCCTCAGCCATGCTCGGGCCGGGCTGTGCCAGGCCCCGCTGCCCTTGGGTGGCCAGGCCTCAGGGAGCCGCTGCCCCTGCCGGGAGCAGCCCCGGCCGTGCTTGGGCCCGAATAACAGCAAGCAGCGGGGGAGGGGAGGAAAAGCCCCGGCAGATGCCCGTGTCACCAGCCGGGGCTGGGGGGATGTTCCCCCCCCACCCCCTTTCCTGAGGCCTCTGGGAGCCGCTGGCCCCGCGAGGGAGCGGCCCACGCCATGAGACCGAGGGGTGGAAAAGGAGGCACCAGCACCCTTCCCACACCGCCAGCGTGGTTTGGAGGAGTTTGCAGCTCCGGCCAGCAGAGGCCACGTGGTCACCGCAGGCCTGGGCACATGTAACTCTTTAATTGCCAGCAGATGATCTTTCAGACACTGAAAGTTTTTTCCCAGAGTGAAGACAAGATAAAGTAATGGAACCATGAAGAAGAGAGAGAGCATGAGACTGAGCCAGTGAAGAGAGATTGCAAAGACTATTGGGGGCAAAGGAGTGGCCTAATTTGGCTGGACATTTTTCGAGTGATCACTGGAGAATATGTTTTTTTTCCTGTAACATATAGATGCTGTTTAGGGGGGTGTAAAGTGCTAGTACAAGTGATAATGAAGTTTTCTTTGTGCTCCTAGGGGAAAAAGAGATTTTGAGTTTTAAGATGCAGATGNGATGGTCTGAAGGTTTCATTTGTGGTTTATTTAGTTTTAGGGTTTTTTTTCTTATTTTTCTTAATGTGTGTAAATAAATTATCTTTTTTGTAACTTTAAGGTAAGCCTGTTTTGCTTTTTGAACTCTCCTAGTCATATATATAAAATTGCAAACACTAATCTCCGACAATAATTGGTGCGTTGGCCAGGAAACGAACCAGAAATTGGGGATTGTGAGACCATTACATATTTTGGTGTTTCCGCCCGGTTTATCGAACTAAAACTTTGACAGTGTATGAATTGAAAAACAAGCTGGAGGCAAACTTGTGCTTCCACCTCACTGGAACTCCCGCTCTACATCATCAGTTTATCAGCAGCAGGACTTTACTTGGGGCATTTCTGCTCAGCCAAACCCCAGATGTCTGGGATGTGCTGGGCTGCAAGGAGGTGCCCTCAGGAGTCGGGGTAGGTTTTTATTACAACTCCATACCTCCAGCCAAATCCAGGCTAATAAACTGCTTGGACAGGTGGACAATGCTGGAAAAATCCCCAGTAAATGGCAAGAGGTGGAAAAATAATAAAATCATGGAATGGTTTCAGTTGGAAGGGATCTTAAATACCATCTGCTTCCACCCCCTGCCACGGGCAGGGACACCTTCCATTAGACCAGGTTGCTCCAAGCCCAACCTAGCCTTGCCTTGCACACTTTCAGGGATGGGGCAGTCAACGCTTCTTGGGGCAACCTGTGCCATGGCCTCAGCACCCTGACAGGGAAGAGTTTCTTCCTCTTATCTAACTTAAATCTCTCCTCTTTTAGTTTAAGATGATTCCCTCATGTCCTATCCCTGTCTGCCCTGTAAAGAAGCCCCGGGGGCTGTGGAGGGATGGAAAGGCAGAGCCCAGGAGGCTCCCTGGGTGTCACTACAAGGTGAAGAGCCAGCAATTGGCAGGGTCTGCCAGTGCTTTAGGGTTTTTCACCTCATTGCTAAAAACTGGCTGGAAACCTGGAGCTGCAGAAAGACTGCTGTGAGCTTGGGCCAGGAAACCTCAGAACAAAGAAGATAAAGGAAAGGAAGTTGAACTCCACTTTTTTTCTCATCCAAGTACAGCATTCCTTGGACCTGAGTCATGAAGACTTGATAAGCCAGGACAGCCTCTTCCCCCCACCATACACATGGGACTTTTTGATCTTTTTGCTATAAAAGCACAACCAGAGGAAGCGGGAGACAGCTGAGCCATGGCCCTGAGCCTTGACTCAGGCAGATGGGAGGACAGTGACACAGCTCTCACAATCTCTGTCCCTCTACCCCAATGGGGACAGAGGGCTCATAGGGACATCCTCAAAACCCACCACCACTTGTCTGGAATGCCACAGGCAAGGGAACTGAGCGAAAAACTAGGGGAGTTCAGAGAAACCTGTTTTCCCTGCCAGAGCTGATTAACCATCGTCTCAAATTCAGGGCTGGATAACTCATCCAGCAGTTTCATTTCCTTTTCTGCAGTTACTTTTACTTTCCAACTTTCACCCCAAGGGACTTGAAATGCAGCTGTTTACTGGCATCTGCTCCTCCCAGAACTGTCTGGAGTCAGGCAGAGGTGCAGTAATTTAGCTTTTCTTTTTTTTCTTATGAAAACACTTCTGCTTCCTATTGCTGTGGAGCAGAGCTCACCACACAGCTCATGCCTGGCTTGGAACTCAAGCACATGTTGTAAAACAAAAGGCAACAAAAAATAGCCTATGTCTACTTGTTTAACCAGCATAAAGTCCTCATGATTCCAGGGAATCTGGCATGCTGCTCCTTGCAAACTTTTTTATGGAGCCACACACGGTTAACTGAGCCTGACTTCCAGTATTGCTCCTGCATTGACAGCAGAACATGGGGACACAGCCTGGAGAAAATGATAAATCTGTGTCCCCAGATAAGACCATTCAGGGTGGGGTTTTTTTAAATGCTGATATCTCTGAAGCTCATTCTTTAAGAATTAATACAGGCACCTGCCTTGCACTCCTGGGTTTTCATCCTTTCTGCTGATTCACGCTTTTTCACCTCCTCCACTTCCTGTGAAAGATTCTCCAGGGATTTCTGGAGTTTGACCTGGAAAGAGGAGAAATGGGCTCAGCTCATCCCAATAGCACCCGCTGAGCACTGCAGGTTGGTTGGGTCCCCTCTGCCTGGGGGGAGACACTGACCCGGTGCCAGGCAGTGCCAGCACTGGCACCCGAACCAAGCAGCTGTGCTCTTCACTCACAGAATTAACCCTCCCCATGCTCCTCAGGTTTCCTCTATGTTTTTCCTCACTATTAGGGCTCTGGAGACCAAAGTGAAAGCCCTCTTTCAATGCAGTTGAAGGGTGAATGATCGCACTGTCAGGATCATAGCTGGGATGCGGGATTTGGGTGCCAGCATTCCTTCACTGAGGCAAAATGTCCTCAGAGACCCAACGGCTCAGCTTTCCCAGGGGTTGTGAATGGGCAGGGAGCCAGACTGCCTCCCTAAGCTGGATGGACTGGGTGAGCCTGAGTCCATCAACAATTTGGAAGATAAGGCGAGTCCAGCCTTACCCCCTGCTGTGAGGGCGGCTGGGGTGGGGGACGGGGGGGCGTCACCGTTTGCACCTCGCCTTTCTGCTTTCCCAGCGGTGCCACGGGGCATGTTGGGGTCCCGGTGGCCGCACAGCCCCGTGCCAGAGTGCCGCGGGGAGAGACAGGGACGCCGGTGCCCCACCTTCCCCTACCTTGTAGACGTGGGCCGCCTCCTCGATGGGGTAGACAGTGTGCGGCCGGTGGTGCAGGGACTCCCGACACACCACGCAGATGGGCTCCTCGTCCTCCTCGCAGAACAGCTTCAGGCGTTCGTCGTGCTGGGGGCACAGAGGGGTCCCCGGCTCCAGCTCGGGCCCCAGGCCGCCCCGCAGCCCCAGCTGGCGGATGCTCTCCACGATGTTGGCCAGCTGCCGGTTGGGTCGGAAGCCGCTGCGGTGGCAGGAGGCCCGGCACTGCGGGCAGGAGAAGGGCCCGTCGGGCCACAGCCCCTTGTCCTGGCAGTGCTTGGCGATGCAGCCCCGGCAGAAGTTGTGGCCGCAGTCGATACTGACCGGCTCGCTCATGTACTCCAGGCAGATGGGGCAGATGGCCTCCTCCTGCAGCCGCTCCAGGGCACCTGCCAGCGCCATGGCGGTCCGCTGGTCTCGACGGGCACTTCCCTCGCCCCTCGTCAACCAGCAAAGGCGGGCTCGACTGGCACAGCCCCACGGCGAGGAAGCACTGGCAGTGCCATGAAAGCCTGGAGGACGAGCCGGCCTTGCTTCTGGGTAGCACCGGCCACAGAGCCTCCGTGCTGCTGGGGGGAGGAGCTGGCACCGGCCGGGACAGCTGCAGCCAGCCCCAAAGGCTGGGACTGCCTCCAGCCCGGCGGGGCAAAGCCAGAGAAAAACCCCGCTGGAGAGCGGGACAGATCCGGAAGCACCAGAAATAACCCGTGGCCAGAGACAGCCCCGGGCCGGGACGGTGGTGGAGATGGGGTCGGGTCTGGTGTTGGCAGAGCTCAGCAGCCCGTGGAGCCCCTTTGGCACCTGCCCGCTGCCCAGAGATGCTGGCCGAGGTCAGGGACCCCTCGGCACACCAACAATTGTGCCACATCTCCCCTGACACCCACCCGCTGCAGAGAGCCGGGAGCTTGGAGAATGTGCCGGGGCAGGAGGCAGGAGGGACAGGCAGGATGAGAAGTGCTCTCCCATGCATGCACAGAGGGGCTGGGGGACAGCCAGGTGTCACCCCATCACCCACACACCCTCCAGTGTCAGCCATGACCCCCTTCCAGCCACTGCTATGCACCCCAGTCTCTGTCCCAAGAACTGCTGGGAGAAGCTGCGAGTTTTGCTCCTTTTTATTATAGAAAAATAGCTTCAACACATTCAGTACAAAGGAGAATGAAAAGTTTCACTGAAAATGTCAATTAAATTAAGACTGCCTTTTCACAACCTTCAATAAAAGAGCTAAATACTGAGTTGAATACCCTGCCATTTTCCCAGGCAATGAGAAAATGGAGTGTGTCTCAGAGGTGTCCATGAAAGCAGGTGCTTGCAGAAGTGATGCTTGAAGAGAACAGGGTATTGCTCATTCACTGTGCTCATTTAATTGATTCATTATGTCCTGGACCCACTTGTCATTAGGGTTGGCACAGACCAGCTTGTCCTTGATGGTGGTGATTCTGGAAAAAGAAATCCAGTGAGGAGAGGAGAGGGAAAGGATGACAGAGAGGACAGTGGGACCACCTGCTCCACGCCACCAGTGAAACCCGCCAGACACCTCTACAGGCTGCAAAACACCCCTAGGGAAATAGGGTGGGGGTGGTTCTATGTCCTTACTGGTGTCCTGCTCTTTACCCATTAAGCCACTTTGCCACCAGCATCTATACATCTGGGACACCATCCTGGCTGGGTCCCACTATCTGGGGTGAGGGGAGGTGACTAGCAAAAGCTCTTTTGACTCACATCTAATAGGGAGGTCCACAAACTGGCTGCCTGGGATGTGGGATTGCCCCGATATGTTCCCAGGCTGTTCTCACATGGGAGAGCCCTGCCCAGTGCTATTCCATATCAGTATGAGGTGTGATGTGGGGTTTCCTGACACTGTCAGGACAAGCAGGGTCCCCAGAAGCAGGGCAGGAGATCTACTCACATCACAGCTGGTGGGGAGCAGTGGCTGCCCGTGCGCTCATACTTTATCACACGGCTCAGGGGCAATGGTCTGGTGATGTATTCAACACAGCAGGGACCATAAAAGTTGAGAGAAACTGGAAGAGAAGTTTTCTGATTACACCAGGTCAGGAAAAATGCCAGTGGGCAGAAGTAGAGTCAGAAGATGAGAAGATCCCCACTGAAGGAAGTGCTGATCCCACAGTGGGCTCCCACCACAGCCATCTTCCGCTCAGGGAGCCAAGGTAAGACAGGCCTCTCCCTTCCTACAGCAGATGCTGGTAAGAGAGAGCTGCCAAGCATTACCAGACCTTATACAACAGACAGAAAGAGGAGAGAGCTCCTTGGAAAGGAGAGATTGGACTCACTTGGAGAAGAGGTGGCCTGGTAGCAGAAGACAACCACAAAAATCACAGAAAGGGCTGCTGTGAAGGTCTTCATGATCCTGTTGGGTAGACATGAATTGTAGGAGAGAGGCTGGACTGTTCCAGTGTGTCCTTTGCTGTGTCTTGTGTGGGATCCCTGGGTTCAGCCCTCTTTATATAGGCAGACAGCAACCAAGACTGAAACATGATGGAAACATTGCTGAAAGCCATGACACAATGGAAAAAGTGCAGTGTCAAGGATACCACACAGCCCTGCAGAGGAAACCATCCAAAGCCCTGATGAGAGCAGTGTCCTGACATGGCACAGGGTACGATACCATGGGTGATAAGATACCATGAGAGGACAGAGAATAGGACATGACCTGTAATTTCATTTCCCCTGACCTCAGGACTCTGCAGAAAACCCAGAATGAGTGATTCAGAAGGTCAGTAGGTGGACCTCTTGCCTAGAAGTCACAGCAGTGGATGGAGGACAACCACGGTTGTCATGCACTTGTGTTTCCCAGAATATCTGCATCATGGACAAACAGGAGATCTCACCTCTGTCACAACAACTGGAACAGGGAAAGTCTGAGAGTCAGGCTGACCACCCATGTTCCCACCCAGCCATGCTGGGTCCCACTTGCAATGGGAGCTTCCTCCATGGGACCCTGAAGGCCATTGGTGTATAAATATGCAGAGCAGAGGGTGGAGCATGGTGCCATTCCAGACCTGGGCTCCTCTGCTGTCCTTGAGCATCCCTTGCAGCAGGTCTTTAGGGAACTGGTTCCGCTACATCACAACTTCCTAAATACCAGTGACAGCTAAAATAGTATTCAGTTCTTCATGGACATGGGAATTGGCCATTGATGCATATGGAGAACTCTAGGAGCTCATGACTATGTTAGCACAACAAAGCTGACAAAGATGGTTATTTGGCTCCAACAGTGTAGCACTGGCACCCTCCTGACACTGCTCTATCATTGTCCTGGCTGCCAAACACACAGAGAGAAAAGATTGGCTGATTTAGCACATATTGCTTGGGATGGGAATGATGTCTCTGCACTTTCAAAAAAATGTTGGAAATGTTACATCCCTCCAGAAGGGCTCTACTGTTTACCAGGCAGAAAAACCATTTTTTGTGGACAAAGCTTCAGGAGAGTGGAGGAAGAGCAAGATCTCTATGGTGCTAGGAAATGTGTCTGGGTGCTGGACAACCACAGCCACAATGGGAAAGCCACAAAAGGGGTCTTGCTCCTCTGTGGAGGAGGATGATCACAAAATAGAATCCCTCACCCAAAGTGGGGTTCCTTGTAGGAACCCAGAAGAGGAAATCAAAGGGAAATGAAGATATTCCCTGGAAGGGCAGAATGGAGGCCTGGGGCTTCCAAGTGCTCCAGGGCATATGATAGATAATCAGCACATCTCAGGAGACTGAACTCCGTGGAAAAGTGAGCCAGAGTCATTAGAGGGTACAGGCTGCTGCCATAGTGGGGTTTGTTTTACACAAAGCTTTTTCTCCCACTACAACACTCTTACTAAGCATGAGCAAAATTGAGCCTGGGGGAAACCACATGTGGTACTGTGGTGCCAGGGAGGTGCAGCTACAAGCCTGGGGAGTGGGCAGCTGAGGAGGGTCTGCCCACAGAGCCCTGGGAGCACAGGGAATGTTGCTGGGTTTTTGGAAGGCCATTTCCTTAGCAGGGACATACCTGCCCCTCCCCACAGCAGGTGGGCAGGCTCCATACAGCCCATGGATTCTCTGCTGCCATCACAGCCCAGTCCCCAGCTTAGCCTTGGCACATCTATTCCCTTCTCTGAAACTCTTTACCCATAAATTGGCTTGCTTTCATCCCAGCTCCTGCTAAGGGGTTAAACTCCCAGAGTGAGAGTCAGATGAGACAGCCAGAATCAAGGCTGAGGTTTTACTTGAGAAGAAGACTCAGAATATGCTGCTCTGAACAGCTGAGGAGCTCAGGATTCCTCTGGGATCCTTCCTGCTCCATGGTTTGCCTTGTCCTATGCTCCAGAGCCCATTCAGATACTGGGATGAAACCCGATACCTCCAAGGGCATGAGGTACCTCCATCCACTGTCATGGATCCAGTTCCCCTACACTGCACACAGTGGGACAAGGAAAGTGTGAGGAGACTGAAACCCAAAGCTCAGCAAGATGGAGTGGAAGGACAGGGACAAATTGCCTGCGCACCTTAGGAGCAGGAATATGCTGATGGAGCTTGGTGTGCCACTCCAAGGGTGACATGGAACAAAGGATGGAGCAGCATAGAGGCACTGCAGTAATCCTCTGTTGAAATCAAAGCAAATATAAAACAAAAGATGGAGCAACACAGCAGTGTTGTGGATAGGATCCATGGAAAACAATGCAGCTAATGGGAAATAAGCCAAAGGAATGATCTATATGGAAATCGAAAGCTGAACTTTGCTTAACTCAGAGATACTTATTACTTTTCTCACTTCTACATATGCTTATAACTCAAGTCAATCAAACTCCACCTAAACTGTAAATGACATCAACTGTAACTTTAAATTTTCCCAAGAAAATAATATAAATATAGCTGAAGTGGGGAGGAAGGTCAGGAGACTGCAACATTTTTTGTGGTCAGTTATTATCAGTGGCAACCTCTAAACCTGTTTTCACAGTCTTCTCTAAGCAGTGTTAATAAACTTCTCAGTGTGAGTCACAGAATCACAGAACCACAGCATAATTAATGTTGGAAAAGGCCTCCAAGATCAGGTGTCACCAACATCTACTCCTTCCATCCCCTGCTTCTTCCATTTCTACCAGCACATTCAGAAACAAACTTGCACAAATTCCCATTCACATCAGCCCTACACTGCTCAGTCACATCTCCACACAGGGACCAGAATAAAACTGAGAGGAGGAGAACAGACTGGGGAATGAGCTGGAGCATCCTCGCTGATGGCTCACACAAACACAGCCCAGCTCAGAGCAGCTTTAGTTGAGTGCTTAGTTGATGTTCTGCAACATTCAGCTACAGGTTTGATCGAAATGTCAAGATTTGTTTCGAAAAATGAGTATTTTTATAGCAGGAATATAAATGTGCCTCAACACTGTCAATGAATTCTCCCTCCTTTCAGATACACCGTGCTGTATTTCCTGCTTGCATTCAACTAAAAGGAATCCTTGGAGGTTTTGACACCTCTGTTATTTCCCCTAATTCACTGTTTTCCTCAACTTTGTTCCTTCCTTAAAGATTCTGTATTTCAGTCTTGGCTGCTCCTTCCTGCCAAGACAAATAATGCAAACCTCTAAATATTTTGATTTCTAAAACCTCCTCCATATTATACATCCTAAATAGTGGTTGTTTATGGGGTCTGTAAAACCTCTGCCTTATGGTGCCTCAGCTATAGATAGAAACCACACACGGTATCTTTGGATCCATCACCAGGACAGTTTTGGGATGTGGAGAGAACCTCTGCTCAGCCCTGAGGGTAGCCTGCTCCACCACACCACCTCCTGGGTTGGAGTCATGTCTGGGGGATTACTTTATCACAATGCTTCTTGGAGCTGCTGGATCACTAATGTGGGAAACTGGGTTTAACTGTGAGCAAATCAGTTGGAAACAGAAAGAAAATTACTGGGGCCAGAGATCCCACAGTGGTGCAGCTCCAAGCAAGATCTCAGATAAGAAGTATTTTCAAGAAGAATTGAGATTTTCCACATGGAAATTGAAGTCTGAAAGATGCTAAGTGGCCTAAAAAGAGGAACAAAGCAAGTAGTCACAGTCTGTCCCAGAGCAGGAGCCATGGATTATTCAATGGACTGGGCAAGAGGCAGGTTCAAAAGGAACAGAGGGAGACAGCTCTTCACATGAGGAGCTCCTTGCCAAGGGACATGATGAGCACAACAAAATTTCCTTGAGTCCGAGCTTGGATTTCAGAGCGATAAGCTTGAGAAAGTTTGGAAAATGAGAATGTTTGGGGGCTGAGAGCACACTCCAGGGTGCAGTACAAATATTAATCTGTCTCTTCAAGGGGTCTGCTGTGGCCACATCTGGAGGTATCAAGGCTGATGTAGATGGATCCTTAAGTCTACATCCTCTGCAACCATTCGTCTTTGATTCCCATGGGCACTGGTCCAACAGGACCATCAGGGCTACAGAGTAGCTTGTGAAATTGCATTGAAATCCCTGGACTAAAATCTATACACCAGTATGTGCCTCCAGATAAATATTTTTGGTAAATGTCAGCGGGAAGACTCCAACAGTTTCTAAACACACAACAAAGCAGAAATACATTGCTGCAATCCATGCAATTTTCCAAGACAAATTTGAGGCACCTATAAAAGCTTCACTTTGAGACCAAGAGTCTAAAGAGGAGGAGGTGGCTGGATGGCATGTTGGGATGTGGCCCTCACAGAAATATGATGGTACTTCCCAGGACAGCCAAATGATGCTTCTGCCACGACACCTTTGTTTCCCCAACAATGCACTCAGTACTGAGCAGCCACTGGCATGGAGCTGAGCAGGGCATGTCCAGCAGCTGCAGCACAGCATGACAGGTTTAGCCACAGTTCAGAGAAAGGAAAATAAAACCACTTGGTGTTGGGTTTGAGACGGGCAGCACCTGAGGCTGCTGAGCTCCAGAGTGATGACTGCATTGTCCTTGCACACTCTGCCGCCTGTTGTTGTCAGCTGGAGGTACAGGGGGCAATCAGTTGGAGGTACAGGGGACATCTACAGGCCATGGAATTGCAGGAATCCTGAAAACATTTGACAAGAGCACTGGTGGATGTTGAATCATGGAAATCATAGAAATCATGCAGTCATTCAGGTTGGAAAAGACTTCTAACATTGACTACAGCACTGCCAAGGCCACCACTAACCATGGCCCTAAGCATCACATCTCTATTTCTGTTAAATCTCTCCAGGGATGGTGACTCCACCACTGCCCTGGGCAGCCCATTCCAATGCTTGACCACTCTTTCAGTGAAGAAATTTTCCATAATATCCAACCTGAGCCTCCCTTGGTTCAACTTGAGGCCATTTTCCTTTGTCCTATCACTTGTTCCCTAGGAGCAGAGCCTGACTCCCACCTGGTTCCACCCTCCTGCCGGGGAGTTGTAGAGCCAGAATGTTTCCTGTATCATAAAGGGAAGACAGGGATATACTTGCTCTCCAGATCCATGACCATGCCCTGCTGCAGGGCCTTGTGCTCTCCGAGCACTGCTCTGCAGTGAGCACAGGGGTCCCACACTCAACTCTGTACACCCTAAGTCTTACATAGAAACCCTTTCCTCGGTGATCTCACTCTGGCAGCCAAAGCTCCCAACACAGAAATAAAGGAAGAATTAAGAACAATTTCTTCACAGAAAAGGTGATCAGCCACTGGAATGGGCTGCCCAGGGAGGTGATGGAGTTACCACTCCTGGACGTGTTTAAAGAAAGACTTGGTGTGACACTTGGTGTCCTAAGTGTCCATTTAGTGTCCACCATGGTCTAATTGACATGGTGGTGATCAGTCATAGGTTGGACTTGATGACCTCAGAGATTCTGTGAAACTAGGTTTGCCATGTCCTCCCTTGGAAGAGACCTAGGCTCGGTGGGGTGCTACAGCTGGACCTACTGGCCATGCCAAGGGGAGCTCTCCAGCAAGTGACAAAAACACTTCCCACATCCAGGTCCTGCATGTGAGCCTGTTTCTCGCCTAGGCAGCTGCCCCTGCAGCCCAGTGTCCCTGTGGAGTTCAGGTCTTCTTCTGCAGATCCATATAGAAACCTCTTCAGCTTTGCATTTGAATTCTTGGGCAAACAGAGGCAGTTGCTGAGGTTTCTGTGCAGAAAACACAGCAGATGATGTTTTGGGGTTACAGCCCTCCTTGTAACACCTGGGCAAGTAGGAGACCTAAACAGGACAGAGGTGAGGGCTCCATGGACCTCAAGTGCCCTAGCCAAGCAGTTCTCTTCAAGACCCTCTCCCTGTCCCAGGCTGTTCTGCCTCCAATGCTTTCTCAGGTCCTGCACCAGGACTGTCCCTGCCTCACATAGCAGCCCAGGGTCTCTTTGGGAGCACAAAGACTCAGCAGCAGCATCTATTTGCCCAAAGCATTCAAAACATGGGATGAATAGATGAAAATCCTCCCCATGCTCCCATGCCTGCTCCTCCTGGCACTATCTTTGCTCCCCAAGGACCCTCCTGCTGGGTCTGGACCACTACCCTGCCCTCTTCAGATGGGCACTTTGGCTCAGGAGGTGGTTTTTTATTCCAGAGTCTGAGCAAATTACCCCATCACCAGGGCAGGGCTGCTTCTGGGCTGCAGGATTGGGTTTAGGAAGGCTTGACATGGGCACAGCCCTTTTGAGATGTGGCCCCAAGAATAGCTTTTCTGCTTGGGTGGGGTCAGGATGGTGTGCCTTGGAATGTGTAAAGGGACTACTGAAGGGGATCCATTTTTTCCACCTTCAAGGGGGAAAGAGCAGGATCTTAGCACAGAGCCCTGTGCCAGCCCACTCTGGCACAGCTAGCAGGATAACAGAGGAAGGACTGTGGAGCTCTGTGATTCCGCTCTCCTGCTGAAACAAGGGGGATCTGTGCTCTCCCTGAGCCCAGGCCAGGCCACGGGAGGGTGATGAGTGTTGCAGCAGCACCCTGGGACTCTTCAGCTCTGGCTGGGGAGGGGATTGAAAAATCAGACTCTAGCTTCTAGACCCTGCAAAAAGAGCATTCCTGAGCCCTGGGCAGGGCCAATAGCCCCTGCAGTCCCTTCTGGCCCCTCTCCTGCCACTTGTCCTTCCTCTTTGGGTTAAGGGTGTCTGGACAGAATGGGAGCAGACCCCTTTTAGGGTCCTGTGGACAGGAGGCATGGAGCCTGTGGCATGGAGCAGGAAGAGGGAACTGCCCTATGGAGCCCTGCAACAGGGGAAGGATGAGCTCCAGTCTCACCTGCCCAGCCTGAGCATCACTTGATGGGTGCCACATACTGCTCAACAGGAAAAAAGAGGGGGCACACATGGTCCTCTCCATGTCCAGACGACGTCTGTCCTCACACAGGCCAGACATCCCCATGAGGGGCTCTGCCATCACCCTTCAGTTCAGCCTCTTGGACGGGAGTGAGGACAGAGCACTGTGAGAGCAGGTGAACCCCAGCCATGGCTTCTAAAAAGGAACTGCTGGGGAAAAAGAGCAATGCCCAACCTGCTCTACCTCCACCCTGCTCACTTTCAGTCCTTCCCCATCATCTCCCCATGGAACCTGACAGAAAGAAACAGACACTCCACAGGAACAGTTCTGTGCCTTCCCCTCTCAACTACGTGAAAACAAGGTACTCTCTCCTACTGGAAAGGAGCCCCTCAAATCCCTGCAGAGCCCCACAGCACATTCCAGCAGAGATGCTGCATGGACTGGGCTTGTCCAGAGTGGTCTGACCAGCAGCCCACGGGCTGGATCCCAGTTCCATCCTGTTACAGCCCCTTCCTGGGGAAGGCAGGAGCAGCCAGTAGAACCAGCTTGTTCTGTCCCACATCCAAGCACCTTCCTCTGCTCCTGTCCAGGTCCCAAAGTGGGCACTGAGCCCTGGCTAGGGAAGAGGAGGATGTGACTCTGCTCTTCAGTAGGAGGGACCAGCTACACCAGGCCTTAGCCTAGTGGTCCCTTGCCATGGGCTCCAGGAGCAGGATGTTCCGAGCGAGGTGGAGAGTGGGAGAGGTCCAGATCACAAGGATACCACTGCCCTTTGTCCAGTGCCCTCCTTTGCTTTTCCTTTCCTCCATCTCTATTCACCAATGACGTAATTTCAATTATTAATGACCTCGCTGTAATAGTGGATGAATCAAACCCATTAAACCTCCCCTGGGAGCAGCCCCAAGGAAGGAGGCAGGTTTCCAGAAAGTACATTAAGGAGTATGCAGACAGCCTTGAGACAAGCCACAGTGGGAGGAGTGGCCTCACTGCTCCGGGTAGGCCATTTCACATCAGCTGGGATTTGATCTCCAACGCACAGGGACTGGGAAGGCCTGTGATGCAAACAGCCTGTCACACACCCTGCTGGGCAGCTCCAGGAGTGTCCTGGTGTGGCAATTACTTCACCTGAAAAGACTCAAAAAGAGAGTTATGCCAGGAAAATTGCTTATACAAGAGCTCCTGCCAGTCCACATCCTAAACAGCTGTTCCCAGATTGCCCCATCACCCTAGCAGTGTTTTGCACAGTTCCTCCCCACCTAGAGCAAAGTCACTGATTTGATATGGTCTGCTTTTAAGGATGCAGGAACCCAGATGGCACAACCCCAGTATGGCCCATTTGCCGTATCTGGAGATTCGGTTTTCAGTCCCTTCACAAAAAAAAAGGAATTTCTCCCAGTATTGCAGAAATGTTCCAAGTGAGAAATTCACCTCTGGAATAGGATGGTATTCCTGGTCAAAATTACGGGAGTCAGCAATTCACCAGGTTGAAAGAATTGCAGAATAGTTTTGGTTGGAGAAGCCTTAAAGCTCATCCTGTCACTGAAACAGCGTGAAAAACAAAACCTCTCCAACAATTTTTACTGTTAGAGAACTCAAGCATGACTTTATTATTTCCAGGATGTGCAACAGAAGTCATTTCATCCACACACTGCTGGGTTGTGCAAAGAAAATCATTCCATCACACATCTCTTTTCTAGATTTTTCAAATACTTATACAGCAAAACCCAGAAAAATTAACTGGTTCAATGTTTATTGATCCCAAGTTACACAGTTCTTGGTATTTGGTTTCCTATTGGTTATTGATCCCCTGACCTTCAATGCTAATCAAGTCCTCATTCTTCTCTTATGATCTTTTCCCAGACAATGTGTCTCCGACACACCAGGAAGGATGTTTAGGTGTTGTGGTCACTGATCTCTTGTGCATCCTCTGGAGGCTCCCAGTCCACTGAGATGTTCCCTTGCCCAGCAAACAGTCTCTTGAAAAGAAACTTGCATTCCCTTCCCCCTGAGCAAAGATTAACAAAACCCTGATAAAGTTAATTATTTATTTAGAAGTTTTATAATTTCCAACTATCCTGTTCCACCCCCTGCCATGGGCAGGGACACTTTCCACTAGACCAGGTTGCTCCAAGCCCCGTACAATGTGTCCTGGATAATTTCCAGGCATGGGGCAGCCACAGCTTCTCTGGGCAACCTGTGCCATGGCTTCAACCACCCTTAACAGCCAATAATTCCTTCCCAATATCCAATCTAACCCTACACAAACCTCTAATCACAGAGTGACGGGACCAGACACAGGCTCAGATCAGGTTATGCTAAAGCACAGTCCAGCTCCTCAAGGGGGAGCAAAATCCTTCTCTCAGCTCTCCTCTCTTTTCAGACACCTGTAACCACATTTTGCCCCCCTGCCAATGCTACACCCTTCTTTCTGGGCTCTGCCAGCTGTGCCTGCAGCATCCCCCTCCAGAGCTCCCACCCACAGCCTGGATCCCACAAAAGAAAAACCCCACATAACCCTTCCGCAGGCTGCCGGGGCCTTGCTCGCGCTGACCGACGGCGGAGCCATCTTCCCATCCCTGGCGCGAGGCAGGGCTGGGGAGCCCTGAACCACCCGATGTGCCAAGGGCTGCCTCATAGGGGGGCTTAGCCTCGAGAAGAGCCGGGCTGGGCCTGAGACGGGTAGCAGGGAGGAGGCAGTGATACCGCGTCACTTCCGTGGTCACACTCAAGGCACGGCTGAGGGGCCGCAGCCTCGCAGGCCGCACGACAGACCTGTAAGGACCCCCGCGGCCGGATGGCTCCGCCGCGACTGAGAGCCGTTCGAAAGTGCCCCCCCAGGCCCGGCGGACCCCGCGGCGCTCCGTAAACTGCCGAGCCCTTCCCGGCGAGACTCGAGCGCGGCCCAATTCCCGCGTGGGCCCGGCACCAAGGGCATCCCCCACCGCCGCCAGGGGGCGCCGCATGCCTCACCGGTGAGGGGCGGGACACCGACATGTGAGCGGCAGGGTCGTGGGCCAATTACAGGGGGGAACGGCGTGGAGGCGTGGCCAAAGCGCTTGGGTGGGCGGTGCTAAGGGTGTTGTCCCTGGAAGAGGGGCAGAGAGCAGGAGACAGGGGAGGCGGGAGCTAATGTTGACTGACGTCCAGCCGAACCAGTGAGCTGCGCGGTTTCCACTCAGGGGCTGGACCTCCCATGCCGTTCCTCCCCAGGGTCTATGCCGGGA